>RJWT010019652.1:0-18307 GCA_004365215.1 Cuniculus paca | reverse complement strand
TTTTTTTTTTTTTTTGCTCATGCAACAAAATAAATGAGCAGCGTGTTTTTAAAAAACCAAAAAAAAAAACAGATCTAAAGGATTTCATTAAAACTTCTTGTGACTTTTTACTCTAGAAATCCTTGAGTACAAGTCATACAGTATTTGTTACTCTAAAAATGCTTGAGTAAGAGTCATACAGTATTTGTTTGTTTCTGTTTTGGCTTTTTGAGACAGGATCTCCCTATGTAGTTCAGGATGGCCTTGAACTCATGATGCAGCCCAGGCTGGCCTCGAACTCACAGTGGTCTTCCTGCCTCAGCCAGTGCTGGGATTACAGCCATGTGCTGAGTTGTACAGTTTAAGAGAGCTGTTAACTACAGGGTCTCATTCCTAACAAAAAGATATTTTTCCTCCCTTCCTCTCATATGTTTTTCCAAATCTCAGCCCTGAACAGAGATTCTCAGAACATATAAAGGATGAGAAGAATACAGAATTCCAACAGAGATTCATTCTCAAGAGAGATGATGCCAGTATGGACCGAGATGATAACCAGGTGAAGAATGGAAAAGGGTGGGCCTATAGAGAGAGACTGCAGTAAGAGAAACTGGGAAGGGAGAAGTTTTGTGGGATGGAGAAAACTCAGACCATCTTAGAATGAAAAAAATGTATGAGTTATATTGAATTGGCTTTGGTTTAATATTGAGGACTGACTGCACTAATTGAGCTGGATGCTACCCTCTTAGCCTCAGAGAGACATGGTGCTGAGGTTTGCTGGGTGATCTCATTTGGCCTAGAACTCCTTGGGTCTACCACTGACTTCTAACTATGTCATTTTAGACAAAACAAGGTTCCCCACCTGCCTCAGTCTGAATCCAACTAATGGTTTCATTCTCCCCACCACCTTTAATCATTAGGGATTCCTTCAGGAACCACCAAAAGTTACTTTATCTGACTTCCATTCTTATCCTAGCTCAGAGCTAGTTTAGAACCCTCAAAGATGTAGTCTAATTTAATCAGTTGTAAAGGTGTCTCTGATCCCTTTCTGAAAGCTCTTTAATCTTTTCCCAACTCCTTCTACCAAGGTGAGTGTGTTAATTTGATGTTTGATGCTGGGAACCTCAGGCAGTGTCCCCTTTAATATAAACTCCTGGAGGAATAAAAAATTAATGACCTCTTATCCCTTCTTTTATGGGCTGTCTATTCCCCTGCCCCCTGGCCTACTCTTTAGATAGCAATTGTTTGGGGTTAGTTTTCCTAGCTAAGTAGAGAAGTTAGATCCACTCCAATTCTGCTTGACCTCCAAACTGGATTTAGATTTGAAGAGTGTGATTGGGTAGAGCCAATACGAGTCTTGTTAATTAACTGTAACTATAACAATATCTTACCTCTAGACTCAAAATTAGTTTTCTTGGGATATCATATGGTCTTGAGACCAGGACTTTTTTTTGCTTGTTATTTGAATATTAGAGGGAGTCCTTTTGAGAAAAGTGCCATTATCTAATGTGGACAAACATGCTGGGTCTGACTGAAAAACTTACAAAAAGACAAATAAAAAAATTAAATTAAATTAAATTAAATTAAAAAGAAAAAAAAAGAGCCTTTCCATCCTGATGCCCTTCTCTCCATTTTCCCAAAACCCTTTTTCTGTGGATCAGGAGTTATTTAGGCATAAAGGCACATTGGGCAGAGACTCTGTCCCTGTTGTGAACTTTTCATCTTTCAGCTTCAGGCTTGATCCATAATAGGGTAGACTCTGTGCACTTTCTGTCAGATACTAATAGTAAGTGTAATGTTTCTATTTCATTGTTTTCACTGGACTAGGCTGTGTTCTAAACATGTTATACACATTATCTCTTTTAATCCTCTCTAAAACAACTCAGTGTAGATGGGTTATTGGCCCCACTTTACACATAAGAAAACTAAGGTTAAGTGATGTTAAGTTACTTGCCTGAATCATATTACTAGGAGATATGCTCTTACCACTCTGCCATTAGTTTACCAGTGCTAGGTGCTAAAGACCATAGAACTCCTTAAGGTCCTGTGTCTTCTTAGAATATCATTTGTAGGACAGTTAGTAGAATATAGGTTCTTCAGGATAGTAAGAACTGAATCTATAAGTAGAGAGACTCCTGTTTTGTTGGCCGCCTTTGGAGACAGATGCAGATCAAGAGTGTCAAACTAGTTAGACTAACAGGCTTCTTGGTCAGTTCATCTGAAGCTTTCAAAGCCTCTGAATTGAAGTTCACAGTATCTATAGCCTGGTGACATTCATTTAATGGGTTCTTGGTCAGAGTTCCTTGTCTTTACAAGCAGTATGGAAAATGGTCCTCTGTTACAGCCTCCCAGGACAGTGTTCATAAATGGCAGGCCAGGAGAGAAAAAGACAATAATGGGGAATTAGATGATGGCTCACCAGAGGTGATGATCTGCCTAGACATCCCTGCTAGTCACCTCACTGCATTTTTCAGAGAACATAAAGTTCTCTATTTTCTTTTTCCTTCTTCTTCCTTATGTCTCTCTACCTCCCTTCACTATACCTCATTTATCTGTTCCTGTCTCTGCCCATCTTTCTATTCCGTGGTTTTTTTTTTTTTTTTTTTTTTAGCTCTTCTGTTCTTTGTGTTGCTCTGTTCTCCTTCTTTATTTATGTAATTTCTCTCTCTTTGCTGCCCTCATGTGCTGTAATTGAGAAAAAGTATTTAGGCTTTGAGTTTAGCTTCGCCTTTGGGATTTCATTTCCAAGGCCCTCTTTGCTAAGCAGTGTGTAACTTGGCTTGTCAGGCTATGGTGTTAGTGACTAAAGAAGGGATGTCAGGTGCATGCTAGATTGTAAACCTCTTCCTCTACATTCAGCTCTCTGGTAAACATCTGTTTCTTCACCCTCTCTAGCTTCCTTCTGTCCCTTGCTCCCTAAAACAATGTTGTTTATTTCCCAGGGCTATTTTCTTGATCCTTACTGATTGGATAGAACCTGATTATTATAGGGAAACAACCCAATCCTTATAAATAGTTACTGTTCTTGATTCTCTGGGAGGGTGGGGAGATGGAGAGTCCTCAACCATCCAGAAAACCTGCTCTCCCAAACTGCATGGTCAGATGTACCCAGTGAAGCCTGTCCAGGATTGGAAATTTTATTTCTTATTTTTCCATTTTTTTGATGGCAACTATAAACTTTCCCGGTTTCTCTTCCTTGCTGGTGTGCAGTGAGCTTGCAGTACGAGGAGAACTTAACTAGCTTAATTCTGCTCATCGATCTAGATCAGAGTTCCATTGCAGGATGGAAGGAGGAGCAAGTCAATAGAAGAGAGAGAGGAGGAATATCAAAGGGTCCGAGAGAGAATATTTGCCCGAGAGGTAAGTGTAGCTTCTGAGAGTTGTCAGCCCATAGCTTTTAGCTCTAAATCTTTGGAACTGTGAATGGAATGAACTCTCCATAAATGTTATTGGGGGTTTTGTTTATTTCTTCTCTTTTTTCTTTTTTTTTTCTTTCCTTTTTTTTTTTTTTTTTCAGCCAGCATCCAGCCAGTCCCAGATTTGGTCTCTAAAATTAAATGTGGGCTATTGGGAAGCTGCAGTTTTATTTTTATTACTTACCTGTATGGCACATAAAGAGAACTAAAGCTTGGAGTGGCTGAATTTGGTAAATATGATTAGACTGAAAACAGAAATGATTTTAGCAGGGCTGATGGAAGGGCCCTGAATCTTGGCTGTCAAACCCTCCTCACACTTACCCTCTTACACCCACTGTCCATTTTAGGCATCTTTACTTCTAAATAAAAGACTTGGTGTCTGTACAGGCCTTATATTCATCTTGTTTGCCCACCTTCATTTTTAGGAGATGCTGGTGATTGAGTCCTGTTCTAACATGTATCCTCCTTAAGCTCCGCATTTCACACAAGCAGAGGGTACTCCTAATTCCCTCCAGTCACTACCTATATGGGAAGTCTCCTTCCTGTATTTCTTTGCTTCCTAGAACAGGACTGGCTTTGTAATCCAAAGTGCAACATGAGTTTAGTTTAGGCAACTTTATTCTTAATGGCATACCATATTAAGTATACTTCATACTTCTGTATCTGATGCCTTTGCCTACCAGTTGAAGAGACGTTTAGTGGAAAGTTAGGAAGAGGTATGAGTTCAAAAGATAAACAGATCTCCAAAAAATGTAGGATCCAGATAGCAACACCATCTCACAGTCAGATCAGCAACAAAGGCAGTTTAAATTAATACACATAGGTGGACACTACTCTCCTCTCATTCCTTCACTCTTTCATTTTTCAGTAAGACCAAAAAAATTATATACTGTCTCCAAAAGAAAAACGAACTCCTGTGTACTTACTCCATTTTCTCAAGAAAACCAAGTTCCTCTATGAATCCTCATTGGGGGCTGTGTTATACCTGCAAGCTTTCTGGCCTAAAGTCCAAAGAAGACAGTCTTCTTACCTTCTATTCTGAGTCAGAAAAATCTGTCCTACAAACCATCCCATCTCTACCTTTACCTGCAAACCTATTGGGTGGAATAAGAGGAAAGTTGTCAATTGTACAGGGTTGTGGTCAGTAACGACCCTTAATTGTGGACAGAGCATGTTGATGGATAATACCAGCAAACACTTATGTAGTGTTTATTATCTTTCAGGCATTGTTCTTAGCCCTTAATGTAGATTAACTCATGTAATCCTCACAGTAGGCCTATCAAGTGAGTTACATTATTTTCCCTACTTTATAAATGAGAAACAGGCACAGGGAAGTTAAGTAACCACATAAGGTCATATTATTAGATGGCCAAAGAGCTTTGTTTGATTTAGGCAGTCTGGCTCCAGAGTCCACGTTCTTATCCTGAATGTAAACTGCCTCTTGATAGCTTGTTTTGTTCTGGGCTTTTCAGATTAAGAACTCCCAGTGACAACATATCCTAGCTAACTATCTTTGATATGCTCCCCTGCTTCTGACACGTGGGAAATGACTACTGTGCCAGCCCTTAGCAATACCACAGATGTTCTGAAATCACAGGCAACTTACAGTAGGGTATTAGAGCTAGGTATCAGCAACAATAGAATACTTCTACCTTCGGCTGTAACAAGGACAAATTTAATTCTTCTCTCCTTTTTTCCTCCTGATTTCTGGTCTCTCAAGCCTCTACTAATATATGTATTCTTTGTTAAATCCTTATGGATTTAGCACTTTCATTTCAGCACTTCCTAACTCTTGTCATGGTAGAGGCCTCAGGAATCTTAGAAGGTCTAGACAAGGATAAATGGCCAAAGCCTACCATACTCCCAAGATTTCATGTGGAGATGAGCCTGGCCAATCCTTGAGAGTGATTAAGGGTAGAGTCATAAGTTAGGGTTGGGGTTGGAGACAGGAAGCAGGCTAAAAAGAAAGGAAGTGGCAAGAAGGGTGTTCGGATGGAAATGCTGCTGCAGCAGCCTTCTCTGGAGCCTGAGTTGTCTGTCTGCCCAAATAGGTTCTGCACTGTGTGGAACTCACTCTGCCCAGCAGTTGGACACCTTGGTACTTTTTCTAAGGCTTGGGAGTCCACTAAATGGCCACTTCATTCAGCTTAGTGGCTTTGTCAGAAAATGATTCCCTATGAGAATATATCGGGCTTAATTTTCTCATTTTGGGGAGTCTGGAAAGCACTTGCTCCCCTAATATCTACCCATGTTGGATCTCAGTTCACAATATCCTTTATTTTGACCAGTGCAGAGGACAGAAAGGGAATAGCCATTGAGGTTTGTTTCTAAAAAATGAAGTTTCTTTCTCATGAGTCTCCTTTTTTCTCTCCTTTGAACACACCCCTTAAGACCAAGTATATCAATTACTAAGCTCAACTTACTCCTAAAATAAATCAATAAACTTAGAGTTAATGAGGAACTAATAATTAGGTTAATAACTTTTCTCTTCCTCCTTTCCATACTCCTCTTTTTATCTCTTTTTAAACACTGTGGGAAAGCTAAAAATGCTGAATGTTCTTTCCCATTAAAGGTGAGAGATCAAATTGGGTGTTTGGGTGTGGGTTATCTTGTCCCTCTTCCTTCTCCCTTTTGGTGGGGTGAATTCTGGTTTGAGGACCTTGGGTATTCATAGCATCACGGACTTCCTTTTTGGTTATGCCATGCTGTTTTCTTATAAGTTATTTTCCATTTTCTCCCCCTCACCTAGACTGGCCAGAACGGATATCTAAATGACATCAGGTTAGTACCATTTAGCATGTTCCCTGCTTCTCATTGAGCTTTGTCAGTGAGGTTAATATAATCCTGTAATGATGCTTTTTTTCTTCTTCTTCTTCTTCTTCTTTTTTTTGGCTGTTAACCAACAGACTCTCCAAAGAAACCTTTTCTTCTAGCTCTCACAAGAGAAGGCAGATTTTTAGGTACCTGTCTGTGATCTGTTTCTCTCCTTTTTAATTTTAATTTTATTTTGTTTTGCTGTAATCTCAGCAGAGTGGGTTTGCTCCATGCATGGCTGCTTGTGGAACAATTAAATTTGTGAGTTTTGCAACACTAAATATTTTTCCCCATTTAAAAAAAATGACTCTTGCTCAATTGCTTTATTTTTATTCTTGCTGATTACACTTTGAGTCATAAATAGATGGTAAAGGGGACCAAATAGGTGTGTCTGGGGTGGTACTGCTCCCTCCCAGAAGTTTGCTGAAATTTGGGCAGTTTTGAAAAATTCAAACCTGTATTTATAGTAAGGTAAAAGAATGAGTGTCTTCTGGCATCTTTTTCTGAGATTCTGGAAAGATGTGGAAAGCTTATCTTTCACTCAGCACAAGGAATGCTTTGTATTTTTGGGAAAAAATAATGTGTATACACATATGAACCCCTCTGTGTAGTTTTCTTTTCTTCTTTTTTGGTACCAGGGATTGAACTCATGACCTGGCACATGCTAGGCTAGTTTTCTTTTTGAGACAATGTAACATGTAAGCCACAGAAAGAACCTAAAGGAGCCGTCTTATGGACTTAGAGCACGTTCTTTTATGATTGTCCATTACTTAACCTTTAATGTTGCCAAACACTGTTGCTTATTATATGAACTTCCCCAGTGCCTAATAACCTCTATTTTCCCACAAAGCAATCATAAGCATCTCCCCTTTGTTTCAGTCTCTTAGTCCCATTCCAAAGGAATAGTACAAGGTGGATGTGAGAGAAGAACTGCCTTACTGCCCTATGCTAGTACCAATTCATTTTACATATATTCTTCCCAGTTTACCAACAGGAAAACTAAAGAGTACAAAGACCTCGAGTGTTTCACACTATTATTAGAGACTAACCTTTTCCAATGGGTTTTTCAGTTTTCTAATCCTAAGCTTGATAGAGACTATTTGACTAGAGATCTCATTCCTAGTACTTTAGCTGTTCCTTCCCTATTGTCCTTTCTAAAGCTAGTCAAACTATGTAGAAGTTTGGGGTAGTGAGATTTCTCATTCTTGCAGTGGAGGATTTCCATCTTTCTGAATTATTTTTTACTAGACTGTTCCAACCTGAGGTTCATCTGAAAACTCCAGGCAAAGAACACTTTGCATTGTTAGTAATAGCAAAATTAGATAAAATCCCCACTTAAAAAAAATAAACATTCTGGTTCATAGTTCTACACTTCAGGGTCATATTTCATCCCCAAGTACCTAAACAGTCATAAAAGAAGGAGTTTTAAACACACTCCTAAAGTACTTTGGTACTTTATGGTTACCAAAGTATACTTTAACCCAGTTCTCTCAACATCCTGATTTGTTCAACTGGTTTACATGTAGGAAAATTAAAACAGAGGTAAATAACTAGCCCAAGTTCACATGGCTGTTAGTAAAACTTGAGGCTGATTCTTTATCCAGTGTTCTTTTTATTATACTGCGCTGGCTTTCTGCAAGCATCATTCCTTTCTAAGTAGTGTTCTGTTTGGAGCCCTAATTCACATTCACTGCTAGGAATTATCCTTTTGTGGAACATCAGTCTACATCAAACTGTGCAGATAATACCTTGAAAAATCTAGTGAGCAAGTCTGCAGCCCTCACATCTCCAGATCTCCTTTTAAACTGCTGCTGTTCAAAATTTTATTAAAGGGCTACATCATTTAAAATGTAGCATCACGGACTCTTAAGGGGGTAACTTCTACCCCTATTTGGATAGTAGGCCAGAAGCTAATCTTCTCTTAATGCTTTATACCTTTCTGTTCAAGTTTAATGTTTTGTACTGATAAACCAGATTCCACTATCATACTGGAAATAACTATGGCAACTTCCCTTCTTTGGAAGATCCTACTCCACTGATAAATAAGTCACAGTGAGGCTTACAGCTGTTCATTGCCACCTCTTCCACAGGCCTCCCTCTCCACTCCTCAGATTAAACTAACTGGACTTTTCACCAACATTAAATATACTTATAAAAACTAAGCTCTGATTTTATAGGAATATGAGATATCAATGCTCTTTATTCTTGACCCCTACCTCTAATATATATGGAACCCAATGTAGTGCTCAGAATTGAATCTGGGTGGCTGTCCCTAATTGCCATATTTTTAGTGAAGTAAAAGACCCATGACTGGGAATTAAGTTTTTTTGTAGAGACATTGATCTTTTTCCTGACAAAACTCACCTTAGATTCCAACTCTCAAGCAGTACACTGACCCAGGTTAGTCAGAATGTCATCAGGCGATCCACATTTTGAGCATCTGGCCATCACTGTCTTGGGGAAACTAAATGAGTATAGAAGTGCTGCCATTTTGACCATAGCTTCCCAGGATATTTGGTTTAAAATTGCCTTGTTTGTTGTCTACCTGTGATAGCAAGAGAAAATAAATGAGAGAAATGCTGTTATACATAGTAAAATGTTTGGTTAAGGCAGAAAAGGCCATTAGTTTTTCTTGCAAAATTCAAACCCTAATGTCTAAACCCTGCCTTACCCATTACCACTGCTATACCTTCTTACTGCAGATACATATGCATTTTTGTTGCATCCTGTCAGTAGACTGGCCTTTGTCCGTTGAGACAGAGCTGTTGGCTCTCATTTTGGGCCTGATTCTATTCCTGGAACATCCCTATCCTTAATTTATTTCTCTTTTCTTGTTTCCCATTCTGCTATTGATATTCCAAGAGAAAGGGTTATGGTTTTGGGGAAGCAGGGATACTCTGCAATCCTCTATTCCAGCTATACAGAGAGAAGGACTGATATTCTTTACATATCTCCTAGGGGTGACAGAGAATTACCACGTTCCTAACCAACACTGCCAGCATGCTCTTCGCGTTCCACATGATTGACTTGGTTAATAAAAATTGAAAAAGTGACCTTAGCATGCATGTATTTTGCCCATTTTTCTTACAGTGCCTTTGAAGTAAGTCTTCTAGTTAAAAAAAAAAAAGTTTATTTACTGCCTTAAGAAAATACCTTTATTGCCAAGCATGGTGGCACACGCCTGTAATCCCAACTCTAGGGAGACTGAGGCAGGAAGATCACTATGAGTTCATTGCCACCCTGGACTGCCTGAACTATGTAGCAACACCCTATCTCAAAAAACAAAACCAGACAACAACAACAAAAAAATCTTTATTAGAGTGGCTCTTAGTTTAGAGCCTTTGGAGCTAAGGTAATTATTTGGGATAGGGTTTTCTGTTTGTTTTTGATAAAAAGAAGAGAGCCCAAGCTATTATGATTTTTGCCTAATTGTTTCCCGGTATATATACCAAAATCTCTGTAATTCTTAAGCTGGGCACAGTGGCTAATGCAAGAGGATCATAGTGAGTTTGAGCCCATCCTGGGCTACATAGCGAGTTCCATGCTAGCCCTGTCTCATAAAACCAAATAATTACCAAAATCTTTATAATTGTTACTGTTTGGTTTCCTTAGTTAAGTAGTTACTGAGGTGAGAGTGTAAAAGAAAAATTTTTGGTTTCTAATAAGAATCAGTAAGAGCTCAATAAGATAAGATTTTGGGGCCAACCCTGCCTATCTTGATGCATGCTGCTTTTTATAATACAGTGATTGTAACATCAGGATAGTTGTGATATTCCAGAACAAGATAAGAGAAGAACCCCTTTCCTCAATAGTTTTCTGTCTTCACTAGTACAGTGGGATTATCAACACAGTAAGTCCCTAATTAAAGAACGAGTTCCGTTCCAGGAGAACTGTTGGAAAGTCGGATTCATTCATAACCCAGCAACCATGTGAAAGTTCACAACTTGAATGTTTGTAAGTCAGCGGCTCAACTGTACAGAGGCAGTTAGGCACAGTCAGCCGCCTGCCTGTTACCACTCTTGTGTCCTAAGGACATATTTAGTTGATATTGCTGAGGACTTCAGTCCTTAGAGACTTTAGAACCAGTTGTTCCCAGAGACCAACATGAAACTTTCACAGAACAGGTGGAATCAGTTCCATATTACCAGACTGTCCACTATACTCTTCTTCCAGTGCCTGGAAAAGTGGCCAAAGCAGCAGTTTGCTGGCTCAGATGCATGTTATGTGGAAGATCTTTTGTGGGATTTATTTACATCATTGGCTACTTGTACTTTCTAGCAATAGTAACTTCTGGGAGGCCTTTTGTTTTTAAGAACTCCCAAAAGGAGCTGCTGCCTTTCTCCTCCCCACTATTTCCTGCATGTGTGGGGAAAAGACCACAGCCAATCTCAGCATCATGTACATGGTTTTCCATCCACCTCTGGTCCAATGAATGTATTGAATTAGCTGCCAGTGCACTGTTTTTCAGATATGCCTCTGTGCTCTTTGTTACTGTACTGGATCTTGTTCTGTCTGCTCCCATCAAGTCTTAGTTGGCCAGCCAGCTAACTAGAAGTCAATGTCTGTCCTCCCTCACCCCTTTTTTGTCATTGAGAGAATAGAAAAGAACTCTCTCCTAGCCCTTCTGCTGAAGTGGTGGGTAGGGGGTGCTCTGACCACTGTGGTCTCTGCAGGGGAAACCGAGAAGGACTGAGCCGCACCTCAAGCAGCCGTCAGAGCAGCACAGACAGCGAACTCAAATCCTTGGAGCCCCGGCCTTGGAGCAGTACAGACTCAGATGGCTCTGTTCGGAGCATGCGACCACCTGTCACCAAAGCCAGCAGCTTCAGTGGAATCTCTATCCTCACCAGAGGTGACAGCATTGGCAGCAGTAAAGGCGGCAGTGCAGGAAGGCTCTCTAGGCCAGGTACTGCATCTTCTTTCCTTTCGTGTCATGTACTTCCCTTTTTGCTTACCTTTTAGAAAATACCACTGATACTTACTTTCAGCAAACACTTGTTTCAGTATAATTTCCTGGAAACTTAAAATAGCTAGAGGAAAAATTTGATTTCTTGGATCTATTATCCATTCCTGTATCTAGTCCTTCTCTGATTTTCTCAGTTTGTTTGTTTGTTTTGTTTGATTTTGATTTTTTGAGACAGGGTCTCCTTATGTAGCCCAGGCTGACCTCAAACTCACAGCAGTCCTCCTGCCTCAACCTCCTGAGTGCTTGGTTTACGGGCTTGTGCCACCACGTCCAGCTCCTCTTTGATTTTCTCTCAAAATTTCTCTCCTGACTTTTTGAAAAAACTGATTAGGATCAGGTTGTTTTTTGTTTTTGTCTTTTTGAGACAAGGTCTTACTATGTAGTTGAGGCTTGTGTTGAGCTCACTTTGTAGCCCAGGCTGGTCTCACACTCAAAACAATCCTCCTGCCTCAGCCTTCGGAGTGTTGGGATTACAGGCGCACACCACCGTGCCAAATAGGATCAGGTTGTTTTATCTGATTTCTGAGAAAAGTAGAACATCCATGTCCTTCCATGTTCAGATTACATACTAAAATGAAAATGATAACTACTTTCATTCTGTTGTCTCTTGAGATTATAAATAGGATTTCTAGAGCAGAGGAAGCTCTTAGAGTGTAGCTGTTTGTAATTAATTGGTGCTTGCCAACAGGGCAGAGGGATGCTAACATGGCTACTTCTTTGGTGGTCAGTCACTGGGAAAGAGCTTTCATATGTTCCACATGAAGGCCTATCACCACCTTCAGCTCTCATTGCCTCTCTAATGCTGCTGTACCCTTTAACAGAGGAGCATTTAGCCGCCTGCATACAGCAGACTGCACCTTCCTCCTTCCTTTGAAGCATTGCTTGACTCTCATCCCTGAAGTTCAGTAGGTCTTATCCTCAGTAGACATTGGTAGAGTGAAGATTTTCGCTTCTCTTAGATCCCTGCTGCCCTTCTCTATTAGCTGCTTCCTCATTCCACTGCTTTTACATTTAACCAGCCCTTTATGTACTTTAATTATGCTTCTAGCCCCCAAGTAGAGCTCTCTGCTTCATTCTCAGCCCTTTTTAGAGGCAATTTACCAATCTAAAATATGGATCTAATCATTTCAGTCCCCTGTTAAATTGTCATGCTTCTGTATCACTTGTACAATAAAGTCCAAGTTACTTATTGCAACATAACTTCCTGCTCTAGTTTGTCATTGCAGTCTTGTTTCCAGATATCCAGCCTTCTCCAGCCTTCCAACCACTTCTTGAATATAGCATTAGCTTTGTCCTCTCTGTCTGAAAAGCTTCTAACCATCCTTGAAACCCATCTCTCCTGTCATCTCCTCTTTAAATCCTTCCTGATCCTCCCAGGAGTTATTGCTTCCTCATCTTCAGTGTGGTATAGCTTTGGTATGGTTATCACTGATGTATCTCTTATCCTTATCAAATTGTAATAGTTGGATGGATGGATGTAATAGTTGGATGGATGTCCATCTTCCATCATAAGATCCTGTGCCTCTCAAAGGCAAGGATTGTGTTTCCTTCACCTTTGTGTCTTTAGTTCATTACACAATGCCTGGTATATAAATAGAGAAAGTATGTGGTATGGTGAGCCAAAATAAACCTTTTCCTCTTCATTTAAAAAATATATTGTGTGAATGTATGCATCCTTTGGAGAGCCAGAAAATGGGAAAAATAGTTGAGTAAACGTTATTTGTAAAGCTGCAGGTATAGTTCCTAGCATGCATCAGGCCCTGGTTCAATCTCTAGGAAGGGCGGGGGTGTCATATGTGTATGTGTACTCATGCATGTGTTGGAAGAGGCAATCTTGCCTTCTCAGCAGCTTTGACAAAAGAGACTGCAAGATGAGAAGAAGAAGAAAAGAGAAAACAGCTTAGGATCCATCCTTTCCAGGAAGTAAGGATTCATGTTTTAAGCCAACTACTCATGATGGGTAGATTTTAGGCACTTTAGGGGAGATTCACATCTCATTCAATCCCCAACCAAACATTGACAGTCAAGGTGATTCCTGTCCTTGGAGAGTAGAAACCTGGTAGGAGGCAGGGGCCTATCAGCAAAGCAGCTGAAATGTACCCGTGTTTATACATGGATATTCAGAAAGAGGAAGGGATGGGCAGGTGGATGTGAAGCAAAAGTGAGGGAAAAGTAGAGCCATGTAGTTGAACTCTTCAGGGCTTACATTCATGGCTTGTGTTTACAACTCTGGGTCCGTCTTCCTCTTTGCCTTAGGTATGGCACTAGGTGCCCCAGAAGTATGCAACCAGGTCACCTCACCCCAGTCTGTCCGAGGCCTTCTCCCTTGCACTGCCCAGCAACAACAGCAGCAGCAGCAGCAGCAGCAGCAACTTCCTGCTCTCCCACCCACGCCTCAGCAACAGCCATCCCTGAATAATCACATGATCTCACAGGTGAGTCACCACTCAGTGTCAGAGCCCCCTCTCCAGCAGTCTCTGGAAGTATAGTCGTATCTGTTATGCTGCAGATGACAGAAAGAATCAGTCCTTTTTTTTTTTTTTTTTTTAGTGTGACACTCCCTTCCCCATTTTCATTTGTTAGTTTTAAGGAGAAAAGAGTTGGGGCAAAGCTTTGGTCAAAGTACTCTTAGTTAAAGTCCGCCTGCTATTTGTTTTTTGTGTTTTGTCTTTTTGTTTTCTGAGAATTGTCAACAGGTTCTACCCTACACTACACATCTATTGTATGTCTTTGTCCTGTACAATTAGCAAGATAATTTTGGTCACTGTATTCATGCATGGAACTTGAAAAGATTATAGTTGTCACCATAGTCTGATGGAATATGTTGAACCATAAACACATTTATTTGTTGTGGTATAGGGTAAAAAGAAATAACACTCATGACTGCAGACCCAAAGACACCCCCCCCCAATTGTCTTGATTTTACATGCCATAAAAAAGAGTTATATCAGCTGGGCATGGTAGCATACACCTATAATCTCAGCACTTGGGAAGCTGAGGCAGGAGGATCACTGCAAGTTCATTGACAGCCTGAGCTACAAGGTGAGTTCAAGGCCAGCCTGAACTGCATAGTGAAACAGTGTCTCAAAGACAAAGAGGGAGGCAGGTAATATCTTTCTCCTTCTATTGCTGAATTGGTAGATATTGATAGCAGCTAGAATTCAAGGAAAGTTTTGCTTCTAGGCAGACCATACAAGTTACTGGCCTAAGAATCAGGTCTTACTCAAAACTGGAACTTGAGTGTTTTAGGTTTCAAAGCCACTTTAATACTCCAATCAGGGCTGTGCCAAGATCTTCACATAGTCTCTTCTTCCATCAACAGAATTCTTCATGAGTAGAGCCGTATGTATGTGTGTGTGTGTGTGTGTGTGTGTGTGTGTGTGTGTATGTATATATACACATATATATATATACATACATACATATATATATATATATATATATATATGTATATGTATTTTTTTGGTACCAGCGATTGAACTCACAACCTTGCACTTGCCAGGCAGGTGTTTATGCCACTGAGCTAAGGCCCCAGCCCTATTATTTAGATATATATTTTTTTTTTTCTTTTTTGGTTTTCTGAGACAGGGTCTCATTATGTAGTTCAGGCTGGCCTTGAACTCATGGCGATCCTTCTGCCTCAGCCTCCCGAGGGCTGGGATTACGAACGTGCACCACCATGCCCAGCTATTCCCATGTTTTATGCTGAAGTATTCTCTGGTAGTCAGGAGTCCCCATCTCTACCTTTCTGCTTCAGGTTAAGTTCTTATTTTACATGCCAAGCTCCCTCATTCTCCCTGTTCAGTCAGTCCATTGTGGCCTTAGATACATCTTGTCCTTAGATACATCTTGTCCTTAGATACATCTTGTCCTTAGGCACAAGAAGCAGATTCTAAGAACTACTACCTTAGGACCTAGAAACTCAAGTGGAAAGACCCCAGAATGACTCTGTGCTACTCCTCAAATACCATGAAATGAATGTTTAAAAAAGGGCAGAGAAGATCTAGGAAATCCTACTTTGTATCTAAATGTAACCCACATGCAGATCATTCTAGTCCTTCAATTTCTGTCTCTAAATCAATCTCTGTAGTGCTGACTTTCTTCTTCTGCCACCACCTTCCCCATAAAGTCCCATTTGTATCAGCTTTTCTTGCTCCTTAATGAGTCATGGCACGTATTTGTGCTTTTTATGTCTGTGTCATAGCTCAAACCTGTAAAGGGGTAAACTATACTGCTCTTTCTGGCTGTCTCCTACTGTGCTTTTATGTATATATATCTCTCACTTTTCTAAGGTTCCAATATTTTTTAGTTCTTTTTTCCCTGAAATGTGTTTATTACAGTCTTATTTCCTTTTCTTCCTGTTAGTCTCCCATCTGCCTCCACCTTCATCTGCCATTCATACCTAGAAACAAACAAGAGTGGGAAAGGAAACTGGGTGTGAAGGTACATGCCTGTAATCCTAGCACTTGGGAGGCTGAGGCAAGAGGATCAGTAGTTTGAGGGCAGCCTATATTACAAAGCAAGACCTTATCTCAAAAAATAAAACAAAAAAGAGAAAGGGAAATGGGTAAGAGAATAACAGCTTGGGAGTTAAATTTTAGAATGAATGTTCAAGTGATGAGTCCTAAACCCCCAACTTTTTTGTGGGTTTTTTTTTTTTTTCCGGTTACTGGGGATCAAACTCATGACCTTGCCCTTGCCAGGCAGGCGCTGTGCCACTGAACTACATCCTGGGTCCCCAACTTCTAATCAGATTTTGCCCCTGCCACTGGATCATTGAAGGTCAGTGGGTGAATTGTTGGAATTGACTTATTACCTGGAGGGAATATGTTACTGGGTTAGAGGTTATGGATAGGGGTTAGCAGTCATTGTTTGATGCAGAGATCTCTGTTGCCTCAGAGATTTGAATTTAATCATGATCACACACTCCAAAGTAAAGAATTTATCTTGGATAATTTTAGTGTCCCAACATTTATGGTAGCTGCTAAAGTTATACCACCCAACCTCCACTGTGTATCTTTTTTTCTTCCTTTCTACTCTTTATTCTCTTTTTATCCCTTCCTTCTACTGCCTTGTTGTCATCGTTGTTGTTGTTTTTTCCCTGACTAGTATCAGTACTGAGGGCTCTCAACTAAAGTTGCTGAGCCCAAGAATATTTATTGTTCAGTTTCTCATGTGGTATATAGCAGTCTAAGAATGAAGGAAATGACCACATATACACACACCACTGTGTTTACACTAAAACTTTTCCTTTAGAGGAAAACCTTTAAGAAAGGATAATTAAATTAACTTTAGCTCTATGGCAAGAGGCATTTGTCACAGACCCAGGGTCAGTAATGGCAGAATTGTGCTCTTGCTCTTGTTGGTAAATCTCCTTTGTCCAAGCAGGCCTTCATCTCATATGTCAGTGAAACATGTTGTCTTGGTTGCTTTTTTTCGTTGCTGAGACAAACACCTGACACCCAAAATTAGGGAAGAAAATGTTTATTTAGCTTACAGTTTCTGGAGATTTCAGTCCATAATCAGTTGACTCTAAGGCAGGGTAGCATGGCACAGGGTCAACACTTCAAGGCAGCATCCAGAGCAAAAGGAGGCAAATGCAAGCCTCCTCTACTCCCTTATATTGTACACAGGCCACCCCGCCCCCTTTCAGGGTGGGTGTAACACTCACAAAATGTCCTTGCCTTCCTTTGCACAAGATGAGGATATTTACAAAGTAAGAACCCTGGCTCCCTGCTGAGTCTCTCAGTTAAACTTCTAAACTTCTCAAGTTGACACAGTGTATCAATGGTAACAATCCACCCCTTGTCAACTTGACAATCAGACATACTTCTTTTTAAAGCAGCCTACAGATACCACCATATGCTAATTCTTACCATTTTGCAACTTGAACATTGTAACACAGCTTAACAATCCCTAAGAACCAGCAGTAAGTCTGTCAACATTAGAAACATAACATCTTGTCC
Source organism: Cuniculus paca (assembly GCA_004365215.1). Classification (NCBI taxonomy): domain Eukaryota; kingdom Metazoa; phylum Chordata; class Mammalia; order Rodentia; family Cuniculidae; genus Cuniculus; species Cuniculus paca. The sequence continues at coordinate 1,169 of RJWT010019652.1, read as the reverse complement.
TTGGACCCCCCAAAGACTTATGTAGATCTCTTTATGTAAAAGGCAATTAGTCCATCTGTAAGAGTTGCCAAAGTCCTAACAGTTTCATCATTGCTGAAAAATTCAAGTCTCAAGTCTCCTCTGAGATGGGAGGCAAACTCTTAGCTGTAAGCCCCTGTACAAATGAAAACAAAGTTAAACACTTTCAACATGCAAAGGCACAAGACAAACATTTTCATTACAAAAGTTACAAACAGAAAGGTACAAAGCATTGGGACCCAAACAAGTCCAAAATCCAGCAGGGTAAATGTTAAATCCTATAGTTGCATATCCAGCATCTGAAGCAATCTGTGGAAAATTGTGAGCTCCGAAGGGCTTGTGTGGTTCCACCCCTATGGCACTTCTAGTGGTCACCAATCCCATGGCATCTCTCTTGGGCTGGCTCTGCTCCCCCATTGCAGGTTTCCTTACATGATCCATGTTCCCAGCTTTTCCAAACTTCTGGGGTCTGTGTTGCACCTTTGGCTTTATACTCACAACTTCACATACTGCCCTCTCAGGGGCACACCGCCTGGCCTCCCAGGCCCTCAGAAATCGGAGTGGAAGCCTTCTTAACCTCAGAGCTTGTGCATCCTGCATGCACCTAAAACCAACACCACATGGATGATGCTGAGGTCTGCTGCCAGCTGGAGCAGTAGCCAGACTTTCCTATCTCTTGACTGTAGGGCTCAAGTGCCTGGATCGTTGGGCACTTTGAACCTGATTGTGAGGAACAGATTCTGTAGGTTGCCGCCATTCTGGAACCTCTTGGGGCCTCTGCCACCATTCTGGAACATGTTGCTCTGTGGCTTTCTCCAAGTAAAGTCTTTAACTTTTGCAGTTTAGAAGCTGCAAAGGTTTGAGGCTTGCTGCTTTTTGCAATGCCTTCAGGCCATCTTTTCTGTTTCTCTGTTCCTCAGCAATCGAGGTCTCAGCTTTATCTTTACAGTCCATAGCTTTACTGAAGCTTCCTTTCTGGTCAAACTCATGTTTCAGATCACCCTGCTGGGTTCTGTGTTCTTGATTTACAACATAAATCTGGCTAAAAGCCCCTAACAATAGCCATGCCACAGCCTCAGCATTCAACTGCCTTGAAATTTTTTCTGCCAGATTTATTAGTCCACTGTCCTTAATCTTAGTTTCAGGCAAAG
>RJWT010019651.1:0-18292 GCA_004365215.1 Cuniculus paca | reverse complement strand
CAAACATTTTTTTCCTTTTTAAAAAAAATAAATTTATGACTGCTTTATCCATTTATCGAAGTTCATTAAAGAACTTCCAAAATTATTTAATCTTCATTCTTTGAGGATTATTCTTTCACAGAGCAGGCCACCAGTTCTTATCTTAAATTTCAGGACTTGTGTGCACTCCTTGTGGGCCTCAATTGGACGTCCACAATGCTTTTCTCCTTTCTTGATGATGCATGCATCACATGCTTCCTTGGTCTCTGGGCGGGCACAGCAGTACTTCAGTGACTTCTGAGACTCAGATGGGGCTGGGCTCCCAGTCGTCAGGCTTGGCATCTTTCAAGCTGAAAACAGCTGTAAGTGCACACATGCTGTACTCTCTGAGCTCCCCACATGCAGATTTTGCTTCAATTTTTTTTTCTTTTTTTTTTTTTTTGTACTGGGAATTGAAATCAGGGCCTCACACTTGCCAGGCAGGTGTTGTGTTACTGAGTTATATCAGAGGCCTGCTTCATATATTTTAAAAAAATCATTTACTGCTGAATGTCTTTATTTTGTGTGTTGTGAGGTACATTTAATAGTGTTGAGGCTTTGCTTTTCTGACTTGCACCTTAAGCTAATTTTTTCTTACTCTTTTTCCTTTTGTGGTACTGTGGATTGAACTCAGGGTGCAAGCATGCTAGGCAAAGACTGTGCCTCTGAGCTACAGCTGTAGCCTATTGATTGATTGATTGAGACTGGGATTGGATCTAGGGAGTGCTAGGGGATTATCTTATTTTCTTTAAAAATATTGCTAAAACACAGACACTGGAATTAGCTGGGCTTGATGGTGCACATCTGTAATCCCAGCACTATTATGGCAGGAGATTAGGACATGGCAAACTGGTTGGGAAGTGGGTGTGACCTGGCTAGTTCTAGGACACATTCACAGAACATTTCCCAAAATCCTGCACTTGGAACCAGAGAGTGGTGTCTTTAATTCGTCTCATGAGAATTTAGGCAGGATTTTATTATTTTTTTCTTGAGACAGGGTCTCACTATGTAGTTCAGGCTGGCCTTGAACAATCCTCATGCCTTATCCTCCCAAATGCTGGGATTGCATGGGCACCCCCCCTCCCCCCCAAACACAAACAGGTTTTGAATAGGGTGGCCTGGACTCTCCTGAGGTGTGGGAGATACAAAAATTGGCCACTGCACTGTTGTTTTCACAATGTTCTGCTCTCACCTACAGAATGTATTTCTTTTCCTATTTTTAATTGGCCTGCACTCACCTTGCAGAGCATGTTTCTGTCCTACCTTTAATAAATGTAATAAAACTTAGCTATCTTTTGTGCTTTCTGGACCACTTCTTTGTTCAGGGCTGAAAAAAAACCTAGAAAACACCTCTAGAAGGAGACTCCAGAAACCCAAAACCCAGCAACACTATGGAAGGCTGAAATAGGATTGTAAGTTTGAGCCCAGCCTGTGTGACTGAGAGCCTTTCCCAAACTAAAAAAATTTCAAAAAGACCAAGGATGTAGCTCAGTGCCAAGGTTCTGGGTTTAATCTCCAGGCCAATAAATAAATCAGTCTAGGCATTAGATTAATTTTATTTTTAAAATTAATTTTTTGACTTTTTAGAGACAGGATTTAGCTATGTAGTTCAAGCTGGCCTTGAACTCTGTATGGCTCAGGCTGGCCTCCAGCTTGCTGCACTTCTGCCTCAGACACCTGTGTGATGGGATTATAGGCCTGTGCCACCATGCCTGGCTGGAATTTATTTTATACCTTTGAAACTTTTCTTCTGAGTGTACTCAAACGTTTCATATTTTTTTTTCTTTTTGTTGGTACTGGGAATTGAACTCAGGACCTTGTGTTTGCCAGGCAGGCACTGTGCTGCTGAGTTATAGCCTTGGCCCTAAATATTTCATATTCTTACTGTGACCTTTGACAGAGAAGGTGACTGTTGGTGTGGGCAGGAGATGGAGGTGAATTTCCTCCCTTCCTTTTGTGTTGCTAAGTGTGGTGTAATTCTGTCTGTGGTTGTGGGCATTCACCAAAATTGGTTCCTTCTTTTCTTGCAGAGCCTGTGCTCTCTAGGAAAGTAAGACTTTCAAAGCTGCCTACCACTAGAAGGGGTGATAAAGTACTTAAAAAGACAGATTTCTGTCCAAGAGAGATGAGAGACAGTCATGTACTTACCAAATAATTAACCATAGAGTTTTGGAATTTTGAGATAGGATCTTGCTGTATATCCCTGGCTGGTCTCATACTTATGATATTCCTCCTGCCTTAGCCTCCCAAATGCTAGAATTACAGGCATACACTACCATGCCTAGCTACAACCTCTGGATTTTAAAATAATAATAGAGGAGAAAGTTCTATCAAATAATACATGTATTAAAGTAAGATGTGAAAGATAAAAGTAGAAAGGAAAGGAAAAAAATCTTTTTTTTTTTTTTTAATGTACTGGGAATCAAATTTAGGACCTTGTGCTTGTCAGGCAGGCACTAGTGCTGCTCAGCTGCATCCTTGGCTCACTATTTTATTTTATTTATTTTTACTGGTTATTTGAGTCAAGGTCTCAATACTCAGTTCAGGTTGGCCTTGAACTCAGTATATAGCCAAGGCTGACCTCAAACGTGTCGATCTTCTAGCCTCAGCCTTTTGAGTGCTGGGATTACAGTCATGCACCAACATGCCCAGCTTTATTTTTAATTTAATATTTTTTTTTCTTGAGACTGGTTTTGCTGTGCAGTTTAGACTGGGCTTGAGCTTACTACATAGCCCAGGTTGGCTTTGCTCTTAGTGTTTCTCCTGCCTCAGCCTCCCAAGTGCTGGAAGTATTGGCATGCACCACCACATTGGCTTTATCATTTATTTATTTACTTATTTTTGGTTTTTTGAGACAGGATTGTGCTATGTAGTTTAGGCTTCTTGAACTCACTGTGGACCCCAGGCTGGCCTCAGATTCACAGTGATCTGTCCTCCTGCGTCAGCCTCCTGAGTGCTGGAGGTAGAGGTATGTGTCACCATGCCCGGTTCAGTTTTTTAAGTGGAGCTAGAGATAGCATCCAGGGCTTTGTGCATGTTAGGCAATGGTCTATCACTGAACTACATTCTCAGCTTTATTCTTTCTGTAGTTTTACTTTATTTTTTCAATACTAGGGATGGAATCTAGAGCCTTCATACTGAACTACAACCCCAGCCCCTTTTTACTTTTTTCATTTTGAGCAAGGGTCTTGCTGAATCACTAAATTGCCCAGACTAGGCTCCAACTTTGAATCTTTGTACCTCAGTTAACCAGAGTGCTTGCGTTATAGGTGTATACCACCATAGCTGGTATTCCTCCTTTCTCCCTTCTCTCTCTTTCTCTTCCCTCCCCTCCCCTTCCTCCTTTCCCTTTCTCTCCCCTTCCCATGAGACAAGGTCTTGCTTTGTAGTCTAGGCTGCCCTCAAACTCACTGTGATCCTCCTACCTCAGCCCCTTGAGTGTTGGGATTACAGGTGTGGTACCACCATACCTGCATTTATTGTTTCTTTAAATAGGAACTAGGGCCGGGAATATAGCTCAGCAGCATAGCGCCTGCCTGGTAAGTACAAGGTCTTGAGTTCAATTCCCAGTACCAAAATAAATAAATAAATGAATAGGAATTACGAGGTACAAGTTTAAAAAGTTTAGAAGCCTCATGTGTGTTGGAACATGTCTGTTATCCAGCAGTTTGGGAGACTGAGGCAGGAGGGTCTCAAATTCAAGTCCCACCTGGACAGTTTAGCAAGATTTTATCTCAAAGGCTATTATCCCAGCATTCAGGAGGCTGAGGCAAGAGGATCACTGTGAGTTTAAGGCCAACCTGAAAAAAAACCGACAACAAAAGGTTTTTTTTGTTTTTTCTTTTTGGTACTGGGGATTGAACTCATGACCTTGTGCTTGCCAGGCAGATGCTTACACCACTGAGCTAAATCCCCGGCCCTAACAAAAGGTTTTAATCTCAAAAATAAATAAACAAGTACATAAATAGGACTGGGAGTGTAGTTGATTTCCAGGACTCCCTCCTCCAGGAAAAAAAGTTTCAGAAAGATTGTATAGAGAAAAGAAATCTCTCATCCCTCCCCTCAGTGTCTAGTTTCTCTTTCTAAAAGGGGCATGGATTTACAGTTTTGTTTTGTTTTGTATTTTTGGTGTTGAGGATCAAACCCAGAGTTTCACACATGGTAGAAAAATGCTTAACCGCTGAACTACTCGCACAGCCAGTTTTGCAGTTTTTGTAGCCATGTAGAAATCCAGTCTCATTTTACAGGTAGATGGATGCAACTTGAGAACATACTCAATAGTGAAATAAATAAGACACACGTGTAAACATCAAATTGTTTCATTAGTGTGAGAAGCTGAAAGAAAAATCATACGTATATGTGTATGTATATGTATATAAAAATTAAGATAGTTATACTACAGATTTCTCTGAGTTCACTGAAGAGAAAGATTTGTGCTGGTATTGTTTGGACAATTGAATGCAGATGTCTTGTGCTCTGGGTGAATGATTTGGGGATGACAGTGTGCAATGTATGTACCATTGTTGCCCCGTGATTGACATGTTTTGAAATTTTGTTGTAGTTTTTTCTTATTTTTTTTCTTTCTTTTTATCCTTGAATAAAATGAATTTGAAAAAAAAAAAATCCAGTCTCAGTGTTCCCTGTCCTTGAGGGGATGTGTAGCCACATTTCGTTCTCCCAGTTGGCAGAATTGACAGTTGGAGGGGAGCTAAGGACAGGTGAAAAACTTGGAAAGGCGTGTCCATTCAGTGAAAGTAGCCAGTGCCCAGCTTGGTACCTTATTTGGTATTTGGTTTTTATTTTCTTTTCTTTTCCTGCCCCCCCCCCCTTTTTCTTTTTTGAGACAGGGCGTTGCAGTGTAATCCAGACTGGCCTTTAACTCACTGTGTAGCCTAGGCTAGCCTCAGATTCCTAGCAATTCTGTCTCAGCCTCTGGAGTGCTGGGATTATAGGTGTGCACCACCACGCCTAGCTTGCTGTTCATGCCAGGCTTGCTTTTTATTTCTTCTTTTTTTGGCACCGGGGATTGAACTCACGACCTTGTGCTTGCCAGGCAGGTGCTTAGGCCACTGAGCTAGATCCCTGGCCCTGGTACTTTTGAGACAGGGCCTCACTATGCCATTCAGGCTGGCCTTGAGCTCACTTTGTAGCCCAGGCTGGTTTTGAACTCACAACGATCCACTTGTCTCAGCCTCCCGAGTGCTGGGATTACAGGCGTGAGCCACCACGCCCAGCTTTTGCTTTTTATTTCTGTGGATGCTATTTTGCACATGGAGTGTGAGAATCTACAAATAAGAAAGCTCCTTTTTTTTTTTTTGATTTTATGGAAAAAAAGTAATCGTCTTAAAGAATTTGGTACTGGGCCAGGGATATAACTCAGTGTCACAGTACTTGCTTGAGGTCCTGAGTTCAATTCCTGGTATCAAAGGGAAAAAAAAAGGGAATTTGGTACTAATTGGTATGTATATTCGTGGAATTTGAAGACATTTCTTCTTTTTTTTTTTTTTTTGGTATGGGGGTCTTAACTCAGGACCTCCTGCCTGCCAGGCAGGTGCTTGTTTCTCATTTGATTTTGTAAATATTTTAGTTATCTCTGTTTTGCCTCTAGCTGTCCTGGAAGCCTCTAACCCCTAACCATCTCAGGGTTTGACAGGGTTTCTTAAAGTGGCATTTATCTCTCCGACTCTGTCTCTGTCTCTAGCCCTCGCCCTCGCCCTCGCCCTCGCCCTCGCCCTCGCCCTTGCTCTACCTCTAGCTCATTTCTTTTTTCTTTTTTTGAACCAGAGCCTACCTGTGTGGTTCAACTACAAGCTGGGCAAAACAGCATACACCTGTGACCCCCCTATTTAAGAGGCAGAGGCAGGAAAATTGCAGCTTGGAAGCCAACCTGGGCAATGTAATGAAACCCTACCCTGTTCCCCCACCTTTTATTTTATTTTATATTTTATTTTATTTTATTTTTTTGCTTTTGTTTTTGTTTTTGTTTTTTGAGACAGGGTCTTGTTATACAGCCCAAGCTGGCCTTGAATTTGCTGTGATCCTTCTACCTCAGCCTCCCAACTGCTGGGATTACAGACATGTACCACCAAGCCTGGCTCATTTTTAGTTTTTGAGCAGAGTTAGAAAAATTAAATTGCCTAAGTGGAGAAATTTGGCAAGAGGAAACCAGAAGAAAAACTTTGTGTGTGTGTATTTTTGAGACAGGATCTCCTATGTAGTTCAGACTGGCCTTGAACTCACTTTGTAGCCCAGGCTGGCCTCAAACTCGCAGCAGCTCTCCTGCCTCAGCCTTCCAAGTGCTGAGATACAGGCATGTGTCACCATGCCCAACCAAGAAACTCTTTATTAAAGATCTAAAAATAGAATTGATTACAGTCATAAATAAATAGCAGGATTCATGTCTTATTGTTTCTTGTTCTGGGTGTGCCATGCCTATAATCCCAGGACTCTGGGAAGCTGAGGCAGGAGGACTGAAAATTCAGGACCAGCCTGGAGAGTTTAGTGATTTAGCAAGACTCTGTCTTAAAAAAAAAAAAAAAAAAGGGCTGGGTATATAGCTCAGCTTGCAGGCCTTGGGTTTAGTCACTAATACCCCAAAACAAAAACCAAGAATACCCCTCCCCCAGGTGTTTCTTTGGATTACCTGCATCATGATACTCTGTTAAGATCCACAATCCAGACCTAAAATGCTGAGTTTGGCAGTCAGAAAAATGTGCTTTTTGCAGTTTTAAAGTAGGTTTAGCTGGACCTGGTGGTGCACTCCTTTAATTCCAGCACTCAGGAAGCTGAGGCAGAAGGATTGCAGATTCAAACCAGCCTGGACAGTTTAGCAAGACCCTGTACCAAAATAAAAAGGGCTGAGAATCTAGCTCAGCATGCACCCCTTCGGTTCAATCTTCTATGCCAAAAAACAAAAACAAAAATAAAGACAACAGACAAGCAGGAGTTCCTAGGATTCCTAGGTTCAGGGAAGAAATCTTCGGCAGACGTTGGTGTTTCTGCTCACCAGTTCCAGCTTCCAGGCAGGCGCTTAGGCCACTGAGCTACACTCGCGGCGGAGTGCCAGCTTCCAGATGACAGGGGAGTGGGGTCCCTTGTGTCCTGGAAGCCCTGAGCTTTTCCTGCTAGTTGGGTGTTGCTGACTAGAAGAGTCTCCTGTGTGGGCAGTCTAATGTGCCAGATTTAATCAGATGGCACCTCATGGCCCCCTCGAGTTTTTTTGGGAATCCCCCTAGAGTCTCCTTTGGAGTTGAGCAGCTGGAGAGGAAAATGCCTTCCTTCCTGTGTGAGCCTCTGGTGCCCCAGGCTGCCTGTGCCCTTTTCCTCTGTGAGGGGGCGGAGGAATGTCCTGGCCTCTTTTACCCTGCCCTGCTTCCAGGGAGAATAGGGCCTATTGTGGACCTTGCCCCAGGCGCAGCCTCCTGCTGTCAAGCCTGCTGTGCTTCTGTGCTTCTGTGGTCACTGGGTGGTGAGGAGTGGGCTGCTGCTGCTTGGGGGATTCTGGAGGTGGGCAGGTACTTGGGCTTTGTTTGCCCCCAGGTCTGTGCTCCACTTTGGTTGTATCTTACTGAAGCTAGGGTCTCACCTATGCTAGGTAAGCATGCTACCGCTCATTTACAACTCCAGCCCCTTAGGTTTTGTTTCTTTGTTTTTTTTTTTTCCTGTATTTTTTTTCCCCCTTGAGATGGGGTCTGGCTACATAGTTCAGGCTGTGCAGCTCACTGTGTAGCCCACTGGGCTCACTCAGTGATCCTCCTGCTTCCCAAGTGCTGGAATTCTGGGTGTGTGCCACCACGCCCGGTCAACCCCTCATATTTTGATAAACAGTCTTGTGGGACTCATTTGTGGTCCTGAGCTCATGCTTGTAGCAGATCTGAGAGGAGCCATATTTGGAGAAGCAAGCCTACTGCTCCCAAAGGTGGCAGAATGCCTAGTCATAAGAGGCTGGGTGCTCCCTCTGGGCCTTTCCTATGCTCCAGATCCAGTGGGTCACGGGATCAGTTGGGAATAAAAATGAGCTTTATATTGTTGTTTTCTTTATTTTAACCATAAGCAACTTTAGAGCTCAGCGAAGCTAGGATAATGCCAGAATATGATAGGGAAATAGGTAGATAGGGAAAGCACGTCTCCCCCTCCCTTTTTTGTTTTGTTTTTATTTTTTTGGTGATGGTGAACCCAGGGCCTTGCACCTGCTAAACATGTGCTTTAGCACTGGTCTGTACCCCCAGCCTCAAGACTTCTTAAAAAACAGATTTGTTCTGAATGTGGATACTTTTTCATTGAGTTGAGCTATCTTGTATACTAGTCAGCTCTACTCCAGACCTTAGGCCAGTTTGGCCCTGGGGCGAAATCTGTGAGGGTTATTTCTGGTTGCAGTGAAAGGACAGATAGAGACACTTGCCAGTCCCTTCTTGGCTGGAAGTATGGGCTTCATACTGGGAGTCAGATATGTGGCCAACTGTTAAGTTTTGTCAGGTTCTGTGCAGGGCACGAGGGGTTGGTAAAGGACTTTTCTGCATGATTGCCTGGATAGCTGTTGAGGAATCTGCCCTTCAGAATCCCAGTAGGTAAATTTTAGAATGGCTCTGGAATTTATACTTCATCTTCAGAGTAAAAAATCCCAGGCTTCTTTGATACTACATTATATGTGATTTCATTGTCTTCGTGGAAGTGTCTTGCAAGAGAAGCTGACACTGGCATTCTCTGGAGTGCTTACCTTTTTCACCTTTTGTTCCCTCCCTCCATCTTTCCCATTTAGTAGTATGGGGGACTGAACCCAAGGTCTTCTCACTGAGCCACATCCCCAGCCTTTTTTTATCTTTAGACAGCTTCTTGCATAGTTGCCCAGACTTGGCTTGAATTTGTTATCTCTCTCTTCTGTTATCTCTCTTAGAGTCCTGGAATACAGGTATGTGCCCGATTTTACTCCTTCTTCCTTCTCTTCCTTTCTTTTTTCCTTTTGGTACTGGGGATTAAGTCCAGGGCCTTGTGAATGTTAGGCAAGTGCTCTACTACTGACCCCTTTCTTTGGTTTTTTTGGAAACTCATTATGTAGCTCAAGCTGGCATTGAATTCCCCTATTCTCCTACGTCAGCCTTTTGCATGCTAAGATTACAAGTGTGGCCCATCACGCCCCGCATCCCTGTCTTTTATTACAGGGGGAAAAATATTTAAAAAGACACAGCCTGGTGTAGTGTCACATACCCACAGTCCCAGCACTTGGGAGGCTAAGGCAGACGGATGGCTATGAGTTTGAGGCCAGCCTGGGTTGCATAGTGAGTTCAAGGCCAGGCTGAAGACCCTGTCTCAAAACAAACAAACAGACAAAAAATAAAAAAAACTCAAGTTTTTATTCTTCTGCTTGAGCAGACTGCTTGCATTTCTTTCTCTTTTAAGATTGAAAGTGGCATTTTGTCAAATGAAGGAATAAAACCTGTTTATCATGCTGAGATTGCACTGTAAGTGCTACCACTTGTTATAGGATGGTATTGAGTGTCTTAAGGAGAACTTTTTCACATAGGGCTGGTGATACTGGCATTAAGTCTTGCCTTCCCAAGGGGTAAGGTCTACCTCGCTAAAGACTATTGCTTTTTGGCAAGAAAGGTAAGATTTTTGTCATGAGGAGAGTAATGTCAGATAGTGAAAACAGTGACCTCAGCAACAGAAAGTGGGTCTGCAGAAGAAATATGCCAAAATAAATGCTGGGGCCCATGCTGGTATGACCTTAAGTCAGGCCTTTGAACTCTTTGCTCATTTAAAAATGGGACAACACACCCTTGCCATAGGTTGCTGAGGAAAACATAGCTTGCTGGTAATATACTTGCCCAAGGCCTGGCAGCTTTCTGTAATCACGACTTAGTCATCTCTGTTGTCAACTAGGAGCCCGATATTTGATAAAACATGGACCTGATTCTTTAGTTGAATGATGCTTTCAGGGGTGTTTTAAAAAATATTTGTTTATTTATTTATTTGTTTCTTTGTTTTGAGACAGGGTCTTGCAGGTTCAGCTGGCCTCAAACTCACAGCAATCCTCCTGCCTCAGCTTCCCAAGTGCTGGGATTACAGGCGTTCACCACCACTCCCAGCTTCAGGGATGTTTTTGACTAGGGATTGAACCTGGGTGTCACACTAAGGTATATCTTCAGCCCTTTTTATCTTTTGTAGTACTGTACAAATCGAACCCCAGGGTTCAATATGCTAGGCAAGTGTTTCAGTGCTGAGCTACATCCCCAGCTGTTTTTATTCTTTATTTTGAAACAAGGTATTGCTAACTTGCCCAGGCTGGCCTCTAATTTGTGACTTTCTGGTGTTAGCCTCTCGAGTAGCTGGGCTTGCAAGTGTGCACCACTACATCTTTAGGTCGGTCCTTTTTTTTGTTTTTTTGAGATAGGGTCTCACTTTGTAGCCCAGGCTGGTCTCGAACTCACAGCAATCCTTCTGCCTCAGCCTCCTAAGTGGCTAGGTCAGGAATTTTAAGGGTTTTTTTTGTTTTGTTTTGGTTATCAGAGTAGGTTGAACTTAGTATGGAATGTCTGAACCTCACTTTATAATAGCAACATCTTTTCTAAAAATCTGAACTTTGAACCGTTTGGTGTTTTTTTTTTTTTTTAAATATGGGATGCTTCATGAATTCCTATGTCATCCTTGTGCAGGGGCCTCAAACTCACAGTGATTCTCCTGCATTAGCCCCTCGAGTGCTGACAGGCATACACCACCACACCTGGCTCCTTTCTGGGATTTCTGACTCCTTGAAGGACAAATTGAGCACAGACTATGTCTCTGAGCTATAGGGCATGACCATATATGCAGCCACTAATGCCTAACTTCTGAGCAGAGAATGATCAATTACAAAATGATCAATTGTAATAAGGTCAAAAATTGTGTTTTAGCCTTCAGTGATAAAGGCACCACATTTTCTGATTTTGTGTTTTAGGGGAGCAGGATTTTGAGTTCCCAGGATAGAAGGCCCCAGATGACTTTCACACAGTAGTAAGCATTTAATCTCTGACCTTTGTGTCTAGGCTGGTGAAGGTAGTGCTACTGGTTGTCAGGTGAGAGAATGAGGATACCCCCAGAGGGGTCTGGAAGTATGTTTTTTTGTTGTTGTTGTTGTTGAGACATTAATTTGTCTCATTATGCAGTTCAGGCTAGTGTTGGGCTTCCTTTGTAGCCCAGACTGGTCTCGAACTTACAACAATCCTCCTGTCTCAGCCTCCCAAGTGCTGGGATTACAGGAGTGCACCACCATGCCCAGCTCCTGGAAGTATGTTCTTAAGTGCTTGCTTACAACCCTCTGATTGGAGAGGGAAAGCGGGGCCTACAGTGCTGCTCCCAGTCCTGGAGTGGTTCTGGGCAGTGTGAAACAGTGCAGAGGAGAGGAGGTCCTGGAGAGGAGCGGGAAAAAAGAGAAAACGAAAGGAAAGAAGAGAAGGCCTGGTATAGGTTTCCAGTGTAGACAGTGTAGACATAAGTTCATTTCTGCCATTGGCACAGCTTCCTAGATCTGTTGTTACTCTGTGTGTGTGTGTGTGTGTTTAATTTAGATCTCGGCAGAGAAAGCAGGACACCAAATGGTATATGTAGTGACATCCCTGTCCTTTAGCCAGTCCACCAAGGTGGGTTGTATCATAATATGTTCTGTATGTATCTAAACATAGAAGTGTCACACCCATAAGGGATATGGATGATTAAATTAAGATTATTTGTGATTTGTATGTGCATTTTTTCCATTAGGTTTTGTTTTTCTTCTGTTTTTAAAAACAGGGTTTTGCTAGTTTGCTTAGGCTAATCCAAAAGTGCTGGGCTCAAGTAGTCCTCCTACCTCAGTGTCCTGAGTCCCCTGGGACCGCAAGTCTCACCCCTTGTGACTTAGCAAGACACTATCTCAGAACAACACAAGGCTCAAATAATTCAGAACTGCTGCCTTGCCGCTCTGCAACGTCCTCTCCTTGGTCTCTTGTATCACCATCCAACCTGCTTTGTGATGCAGGAAATAGGCACACAGACCTTGCCTGCAGTCGCTTGCCAGGGATAGGACCCTCAGAGGGTCTAAGACCCACTGTCTTCTAAAAATACTAGTTGAAGAGAAATAATCATTCTTGTGTCCTGCTTGTCAAGTATTTTTCTAAGTTCTTTGGACCTATTAGCTCACTTAATGAACCTATGTTTATAATTGGAAAAGATTACAGAAAAGGGAGAAATTTGATCTAAGAAGGGTTTTAAGATGAAATGCTATTAAGTAAACTTGTGAAATGGACTAGGCTAGGACTGTGGGAGGGACTCTCTACTGGTACCCAGTGGGCAGATCCTGTTGCTGCTGGCTTTTGTTTGTTCATTCTACAGTGATCTCTCCCCAGCTTTATTCAGGTATCATTGGCAAACAAGAATTGTACATCCTTACTTGGGTGTGGTAGTGTGTGTCTGCAGGAGTTTGAGACCAGCCACAGCAACAGCATGACCCTGTCTCAGAAAAAGCCCCAGGATGTAGCTTAAGTTGTAGATCACAGGCACTTGCTTCACAGCATGTATACTAAAGGTTGTAGAACACTATCACTTTATATCGTTAGCTAGTGGTTTACTTATTTATAGCACTGACCATCAAACCGGGTGTTCTTGCATCCTAGGCAAGTGCTCCAGCTTATCTTAACCCTTTTAATTTTATTTTTAAGCAGCATCTCCCTAAGTAGCCCAAATGGCCTTAAGCTTTTGATTCTCCTGTGTCAGTTTCCAAGGTTTGTGCCATCACACCCAGGTTAGGAAGGTTTTGAGTCATTCTCATGTCCTGGACAATGTCCTACATCCCAGGGGTGGGTGTGGTGATGAATAAGACAAGTATGGGCCCTGCTCTTGCCCTGACCAGGCAGAAGAGGGAGGTGAAAGATAGATTTTCTCTTGAACTGATATTTTTTGAATATTTAAAAAGTTTTGTCTTTTTGAGACAGGGTCTCGCTATGCAGTTCAGGCTGGTCTTTGACTCACTCACTTTGTAACCCAGGCTGGTCTCAAACTTGCAATGATTTTCCTGCCTCAGCCTCCCAAATGCTGGGATTACAGGAGTGTTAACTGATATTTTTAGAAGACTGTGTTTTAAGAGACTCTGAGTGTCCTGTCCCTGGCAAGTGACTGCAGGCAGCGTCCGTGTGCCTCTGATTTCTGCATCACAAGGCAGGTTGGAGGGTGATATGAGAGACCAGGGAGAGGACCTTGCAGAGCAGCAAGGCACTAGTTCTGAATTGAGACTTACGTTATTTTTTAGCTTTTTTTTTTGGTACTGGGGATGGAACTCACAACCTCGTGCTTGCCAGTCAGATGCTGTGCTACTGAGCTATATCCCTGGCCACCTTACGTTGTTTTAAGATAGTGTCTTGCTAAATCACAAAGTTGCCTAGGCTGGGCTTAAGCGTGTGATCCTCCTGCCTCAGCCTTGCGGAGTGGGATTATAGATAATGTGCCACCACACCCACCTTTGAAATAACTATTAAAAAAATAAGTAAAATATGTACCATTGTTACCCCCTGACTGATGTGCTTTAAAATTTTGTTGTAATTAGCTGGGCATGGTGGCTCACGCCTGTAATCCCAGCCCTTGGGAGGCTGAGACAGGTGGATCATTGTGAGTTCGAGACCAGCCTGGGCTACAAAGTGAGCTCAAGGCCAGCCTGAATGGCATAGTGAGACCCTGTCTCAAAAACAGGGCTGGGGATCTAGCTCAGCGGTGTAAGTGCCTGCCCGGTGGGCGCAAGGTCATGAGTTCAATCCCCAGTGCCACAAAAAAAAAAAAAAATTGTTGTAATTAAAAAAAAATGGATTCTGGTGAAAAAAATAAAAAAGTAAGCAAAATAACAAAATAAACTATTTTATGCTGGGCATGATAGTACATACCTGTAATCCCAGCACTTGGGCTACTGTAGGTTTGAAACCAGCCCAGGCTACTAGTGAGTTCAAAGTTTTCCTGGACTGCCTAGCAAGGCCTTTGCTGCACATGCGGAAAAGGATCCAGTGAGGAAAGGTGAAGACAGAATGGCCATTTGACACCAAGAGGTTGCCTCTCTAATGGAGGGCACCTGTGCGCCATTCTGTAACAGCTGTTAGTTATCAAGCTGATGTTGTGACTGTTACCTGCCTGGGTCTTTTATGCATCTCTCAGTTGGTTTCAGGAATGGAGTAAAGGTTTTCTGTTTTATTGAGTGTCCAGAAATTCTTACATACCCTTTCCAGTTATACTCCTTTCCTAACTGCCACAGACAGGGGTTTTCACTTTTACCCTGGTAAGCAGCACCAGACTGCCTTCCAAGGTCCACTCTCGTTGCCTCAGTTTCCACTCAGAAGCTGGTTCTATCTCTGTGCCCTAACACCTTTCTCAGGGCTGCCCAAGTCTCTCTGCACCCATCTCTCACCCCCATCTCGGGCCCAGCGGTGTCTCTGATCCTTACCCCTTTACTGCCTCCATACAGAGCCCAGAGGCCTCTTCTTCCAAGTACAGGGGCCGGGACAGAGTAAAGGAGGCAAAGTCCCTATTCACTATCACCTTCTCCCTCCCATTCTGTTTCCAAGTTCTCTACACCCTCCCATCTTGTCCCTGGTCATGCCCCCAAAGCCATGCTTCCCCTCACCCAAACCACCACCAACAAAGAGGGTTACTTAGGCCCTCTGCAAGGTCCCCTTCCCCTCCCTCCCTCCCTCCCTTTCCTGGGTGTGTTGCTGAGAATTGAACTCAGGACTTACCTATGGGAGGCAAGTGTTCCGTTACTGAGCTGCCCCCCTACTCTCCTGCATTCCTTCCAAAAGCGACCACTAACTTGACTGCTCATGTTCATTTCCTCACATTTCTTTATACTTTTGTCTCAAGTGTGCATTCTTGGGCATGCAGTTTAATTTTACCTTTTTCTGAACTGGTATTTGTCTTGAGTCTGCTTGTTTGCCCTTCTTTCTTTCCTTCCTTGCTTTTCTTCTTCCTTCCTTCTTTCCTTCTTTCTTTTTTTCTTTCTGTGTTGCTGGGAATTGAACTCCGGGCTTTGTGCTTGCTAGGTAAATACCCTAACACTGAGCTGCGTTGCCAGCCTCTTGTAGTCAGGGGCTGCAAGGAGAACAGTTACAAACAGGACACATAATTTATAGTATTATTTATAATGGTCACCCAAGGAGTCAAATACAAAGAAAGTGCAGGAAATCTGTCTACAACACTAAAGACCTAGAAAATGCAGCCGAGGACCTGGATCCCATGGTAATAACCTGTATGAGTTCAGCTGAAAACCTAGAGCCCATGACAATGACTCATGCAAGTCTGTTTCATGGATCTGTGCTAGGAAGGTCCAAAGGACAGTGATGGAAGCTAGAAAGTCTATGCCAGTGGGGTGAAGGATCTGTGCTAGCAGGCTGAGGGTTCTATACTGGAGCCAAGAAGCAACACTCAAAATAAAACCAGAGCTCCCCTGAAAAGTACCACAGCCATCCTCAGTGACAGTGAGGTCCCGAGCTCCACTGACGATGAGAACCGCTGAGTACGTATCAGGAAGCCAGCGTGACAGACTTCTCCTGAGATTAAACAGCACACATCTTCCCCTCTGGAGCTAGGAAGTGATGCTCTAAGTAAGGACTAGAGCTCTGCCAAAGTGAACCACAGCCATTCTCAGCAACACGGTCCCGAACTCCTCTGGTGATAACAGCCAAGTTCATATTACGGAGGCCAGCATGACAGACTCCTCCAGGAAAACTGATGGTTCCAAACAGCACCACTTAGGAGAACCCACAATGCTTCTCTCTTCCTCGCCAAGCCTCCTTTTTATGCTGGCAGCGACCCTCAGGTGGGCCATCGTGCTCAGCACCGGACTGATTCAGTTCAGCTGGTGTTTAAGTTGACCACCAGTTACCAATCCACTACACAGCCCTTTTCCTTTTTTTGGTAGCAGGGATCAAACTCATGACCTTGCACTTGCCTGGCAGGTGCTTATGCCGCTGAGCTAAATCCCTGGCCTTTTTTTTTAAAAATCTTTTTGAGACAGGAGTTCACTATGGAGTTCAGACTGGCCTTGAACTCACTTTGTAGTCCAGGCTAACTCGAACTCATGTTAATCTTGCCTCAGCCTCCCAAGTATTTACTAAATTGCTTGAGCCGGCCTAAAACTCAGGATCCTCCTGGGTCAGCCTCCTGAGTATTTGGGATTACAATGTACACCACATCTGGCTTAAGTCTCATTAATTCGAAGAAACCCTCTGTTCCTTTTCCTTACAGTTACCTGTTGAAGAACCTGAGTTCTTCTGGAGGTTAAACAGCACACAGAGTTCCCCATAGCCCAGACTTAGCAGATTGCACCTCAGGTCCACTCTCGATACTTCTTGTGCATTGGCACCTGGATCCAAAGCCTTGATAAGCTTTGAGTTTGGTCCCTTTGGCAAGGGTAACAGTGGTTTGAGTGCTGGAGTGCTGGCTTTCTCTTGTCTTACACTTTGCCCGTGGTAGGTGTCAGAACAGATACTAGAGCACTGCTTCATCGGAGGCATGGAGCTGTAGGAGAGACTGGCCTGGTAGCCCTTGTCCAGTCAGCCTTGTCAGCAGGCATGGATGTCCTTGTGTCCTGATTGATGAGATCTGGCTCACCTCGTTCTCCCACTCTGAGGCCCTTCCTTCTTCCCATGCACGTTGTCCTCCTTCCCTTTCAGGTTTCCTGCCTTTCATCATCTGTTTCCTGTCTTGTTCTCTCTTCAGCTTTCCTCTCTTTCTTTTCATACTTAAGAAAAATAGTATGTATTTAATATGAATTCAATTGCAATTATATGTTATAAACATGTAAAGAGAAGCTACAGAAAAAAACATTATTATACATTGAACAATGATCAAGAACAAAGTAAATTATTATATTTTCTGGCTCCAAATTTTATCATTTTCTAAGATGGTTTCTAAGAAGATTACCATAAAAGTGTATACGCTTTTTAAGAATTTGTATTGTAATTTCCATTTCTCCAAAGTGTGAATTTAAATGGCGAGTGCTAGTGTGCACACAGAAACAGGTTCTTCCTTCACCCTATCGTGTTTTGACTGGAACAAGTTGAGAATTAGGAGAGAGGTCCTTAAACTATTGTGCTTGTTTGTTCCCCGAAACTTTGGAAGCCTAGCTAACCTTATCTGTAAAATGAAGGGTTAGTCCTGGTATGATTTCAGTGGTGGACTCAAACTCTTTCCTGTTAGTTTTCATTTTATAAATTTTTTTTTTCAGTGCTGAGATGGAATTCAGGGCCTCACGTGTACAAGCAAGTGCTCTACCACTGAACTACAAACTTGAGCCTTTATTTTACAAACATTTTGTTTTTGAAAGATGTTTTAGAGGATTTTCCTGCTTTTTCATGTAGGACATAGCCTCAGCTATAGGAAAATGGAAACATGAGAGCAGCTGGAACCTATTTTTTGTTATACTCCATCAGGTGGCATTGTGCGTGTGTATGAATAGGGGAATGGTCTGTGGGTTGTGGTCCTGGACTCAACTTGCTGGTCTCAAGCTGTAGTTACAGGCTTGCCTTCAGGCTGGGGCACGTGATATGTGCCTGTGGTATCTTTGTTTTGCTGTTGTTTCACACATTAAAAAAAAAAATTTTTTTTTTTTTTTTGGTTTTTTGAGACAAGGTCTTGCTATGTAGGCTGGCCTTGAATTTGTAGCACTTCTCCTGCTTAGCTTCCTGGGTGCTGAGATTACAGGTGTATGCCACAGTGCCCAACAAAATATTCATTTGTATTTAATTTTTTTCCCCTTTAGTATTTGGCATTGAATCCAGGAAGTGATAAACTATATCCCCAGCCTGCCTGCCTGTCCACCCACCTATCATCTATCTTATCTGTCTGTCTTTTTTAACCCCCAGTACTGGGTATTGAACCAGGGGCCTTCACACTGAGATATATTCCCAGTCCTTTTTATTTTTTTATTTTATAGTTTTTTTGTATTAGTACATGTCTGTGGTACATAATGATCATCTTCATCATGGAGAATTTGTACCTGAATATAATATATCTTAATTCTTTTTTCCCATACCCCTTCTCACCCTTCAACCCCTTTCTCTCTGCATTTACAAAAGCTTTATTTCCATTTTTTCTTCCATTCTCTTTTTCTTAATCCTTTTTCCCTTTCTTCCTTTCTTCCATTACCTTCCCTTGTTCCTCTGTTTGAACAGGTTCTTCATACTTTGTAGTATCTATCTGTTTTGCTCTTTATCATTTGGGTTTCTCATATCAGAGAAATAATGCAATATTTAAACTTGTGTGCCTGATTTATTTCACTTAAAATTAT
>RJWT010019650.1:0-18307 GCA_004365215.1 Cuniculus paca | reverse complement strand
TGGAGCTCAGCAGAATGATTTAAACTATTGTGAGTTTGGCCAGAAAGGAAGCTCCAGGGAAGCTATGGACTACAGAGATAGAGTTGAGGATATCTTGATTGCTGGGAAGAAACAGGAGAATATAAAAGATGGCCTGAGGGCATCATAAGAAGCAGCAAGTCTTACCCTTTATAGCCTCAAAACTGTGAAAGTGAAAGACTTTGCTTTGAGGAGAAAACTGCAGAGCACCATGTTCCAGAATGATGGCAACGTCAAAAATTTGTTTCTTAGAACTGGATTCAGATTGCCTAGTGATCCAGGCACTCAACTCCTACAGCCAAGACAGAGGAAAGCCCAGCTGCTGCTCAGGTGGCAGCAGACATTGGCAGTAACCATGTGGTGTTGATTTTAGGTGCATACAGAATACAAGACTTACAGAGTTAAGACAGCATTCACCCCAATTTCAAAAGACCTGGGAGCCCAAGCAGTGTGCTCCCGAGAGGGCTATGTGTGAAGCTGTGAACGTGAAGCCAAAGGTGCAATGTAGACTCCAGAAGTTTGGAAAAACCAGAAATGTGGATTATCTAAGGAAACTTGCAAGGAGGGAGCAAAGCCAGCCCAAGAGAGAAGCCAAGGGAGCTATAACCACAAGTGCCACAGGGGTGAAATCATGCAAGCCCTTGGTTTTTTATTTTTCTTTGGTTATTTATATATTTTTTTTATTTATTTGAGACAGAGTTTCACTGTGCAGTTCAGGGTGGCCTTGAATTCATTTTGTAGACCAGGCTGGCCTTAAACTCTCAGCAGTCCTCCTGCCTCAGCCTCCCGAGTGCTGGAATTACAGGCATGTGCCATCATGCCTAGCTCATGCAAGCCCTTTGAAGCTCACAATTTGCCACAGATTGCTTCAGATGTTGGACATGGAACTACAGGACTTAATATTTGCCCTGCTAAAATTTGAACTTTCTTTGGTCCCAATGCTTTGTATCCTCGTTAGTAACTTTTGGAAGGAAAATGTTTATCTTGTGACATTAAATGTTGGAAATGTTTAACTTTGTTTTTATTTGTACAGGGGCTTGCAGTTAAGAGTTCCCCTTAAATCTAAGAGAAGACTTGGTACTTAGACTTTTCAGCAGTGCTAAAAGTGTTAGGGCTTCAGCAACTCTTGCCAATGTACTAAATGCTTTTTACATAAAGAAATGTACATGAGTCTTTGCGGTGGGGGGGCAAGGACAAAATTTATGGCTGTAACGTAATATAATGTTGACAGACTTAATACTGGTTCTTAAGAATTGTTAAACCTGTGTTATACTGTTCAAGTTATGAAATGATAAGAATAAGCATGTCTTTGTATCGGGATATCGATTTAAAAAAATGTGTCTGGTTTCCAAATTGACAGGGGGTGAATTGTAATGGTTGATAGATTGTGTCAAACTGAGAAAGTTAGAAGTTTAACTAAGGGACTCAGCAGGGAACCAGCTTCCTTACTTTGTAAACATCTTCATTCTGTGCAAGAGGAGGGCAAGGAAATGTTGTAGATGCTACACCCACCTAAGGGGATGATACCTTGCTTACAATATAAGGGAGGAAAAGAGGCTTGCTCTCCACCCCCCTTTTTTGCTCTTGCTACTTTTGCTATCTTCTGCTACCTTTAAGTATTACCCTTGTGCCATGCCACCCTGCCTTGGAGCCAGCTGATTATGGACTGAAACCTCCACAAATTGTGAGCTAAATAAGCTTTCCTTCCTTAATTTTGAGTGTGAGATATTTTGTCTCAGTAACAAGAAAAAAATAACTAAAACACCAAGATGGGCCTTTCCTTACCATTATTAAGACCTGGAGGGCATGGGCAATGAACACAAAGCTTCCTCTTCTATTTTTGTCATTAACATCAAAATTCCTTATCTCTGACCCAGGAATTGTGTGTCTTCTGTCTGCATCCATAAAGCAGTAACAGGCTGACTTGATAGATTGTAAGTAGGATAAAAATCTCAAGTTCTGAATAGTTCTAGATTAGGCCACACAGGTTAGTAAGTAGTAAAGCTTGAATTTGTACCTAGATAGCTCAGCTTTGAAATTCATAGTTCTAAATACTACTAATATTACATCAAATATAGGCAACTAACCTTTCTTGATAGATTAAAGGAAGATTTTTAAAAAGAGAATAGGAATTTAGCAGAAGAAAAAGAGAAAGAACACTCCAGAAAGGAAGCATTCTGTGAAAAATCTGAAGGCCAAGAAGCTTGTGACATGGTGAAGGCATTGAGAGAATGATGTTGTAAGATCAAAGTGCCCAGTAGAATTCTGCTGGGAACTGGTGTGAAAGATGGGCTTGGAAAGACTGGCAGAGGCCAGATCAAAAAGGAGGATGGGTGGTCATTTATCTTAAAGAAAGACAACTACAAGGATCATAGACAGGGATGTGTAATGATCAGATTTATGTTTCTGAAAGGGTGCAAGATGGATTTGAAGAGTCAGGCAAATGAAGAAAGGAGCAGCCAGAGCAATCTAAATAAGATGTGATGAGCCCTGAGCTTTGTAGCAAAGTACAATTTAAATGCTCATATTTTAATTTAATGCCTAATGAGAGTAATGATTAGCTTGGAATTACTCCAGTCAGATGAGTTGTATATTTAGTTCCTGGTCTTGATTCTTTTTGCTTTGTAAAAGCAGTGAGCAAAGCTCAAATGAATAAAGCAATTTTTATAATTAATCTTTACTGTCAACTTGATTGGCTTGAGAAATGTCTAGGAGATTAGGAAAGCACACTTCTGGGTGTGTCTGAATGGGTCATGGCCATGACTTTTTTAGGGACTGTATCTAGTACCATGGACTGAAATCTCTAAAATTGTAAGCCAAATACAGTTTTCCTCTTAATTCAGTTGCAGGTATCAGGTATTTTGTCCCAGCAACAGAAAGTTGACTAATACAGTGATCTTGATTCTGCCAATTCCAGATATAAGACATGGAGAAGTTGAATCTCGGCTACCCTAAAAGTGAAGGAAGCATGGATGATACTATCAGAATGGGTCTATCTGTTGTTTTCATGGTAGAAAAAAGTCAACAAAGACTTCTAACCAGAGCAGAAATTCTCAAACTTTTCTGTCTTGTTGGGCAGAATAATATACTACAGAAGCACAAATAACTCACTTTTGAGTCTCCCTACTGCCTTTTTATTTTGTTGTTGTTGTTGACTTGGGATTGAAACCAGTGTGGGGCTTTTACACTGAGTTACATTTCTAGTCCTTTTTATGTGCTTGCTTTTTATTTTGAGGTGGAAACTGTCTCAGTCACTAAGTTGCCCAGACTGGGCTCAAACTTGTTCTCCTCTTGACACAAGCTCCAAGAGTGCAGGGATTACAGACAGGCATCACCATGCCCAACTTTTCCTCTTATGATGAAAAAAGTGTGGTAGCAAGGTAATCACTTGGGAAGCTAGTTGGAGGTGTTGGTGTTATGGAGAGGATTAGAAATTTATATGTTCTGGCACTAAGACGTGGAAAATTTGACTCTTGGTTACCAATGTCGCAAGTCTTTAAGTCTGGTTATAGAAAAAGTGTAGTTCAAATATTGTTGTTGAAGATACACTTCACTGTACATTGTAGGATTAGCAAAATAATCCATAGCAAACTAAATTAATAATACTGAGTTGAAACAAAATATAATTTGTAGTTAAAAAACAATAATACCAGTCTTTGAAAAATATAACTGAGATAAGATATTCTAAATTACCTAACATCTGTTAACTCTTCCTTTCTTAAGAGATTCCAGAATTTGAGAAATACACTGTCCTGCACAAAACCAAGCATATTTGGAGATCTGGTCTATTCATAGTTCCAGGCAGTAAATTCCACATGGTCTAAATAAGTTCTATTCTTCTTGCTGTGATTGGTTTAAGCATCATCAGGTGACAATATTTCTTCTTGCAGACATTGCTGTATCTGAATGTGATATGTGACAATGCTTTATCCATGATACGACCTTCAGAGATGGCAGCTGGAGGAGGAGGAGGATATGGAGTGGAGAAAGAGCCAAGATAAAGACAGAGAAATATAATCATCACAACTTTGGACTTAATGATTGTATATGTAAAAGGAATGTTTAAGGAAGGTTTAAGAGCCAAAGGAAGGATGTCTACTTTTCATTGGTTCTTGATAGAAGATAAAGTCTAAACATCTTTTAAAAAGATGATTACCCTAGAAAAAACTGAGGATATCCAACCACTGCAGAGTGGCTGATGAGTGATGATTCCTATAATGAATTTCAAGTAATAGCTCCACTGCTATTTGTCCAAAAAGTTATAAATAAAAACACTGCTAAATCATAACAGCAAGGGACAGATTAGAAAAGATTACCATCAATTTATTTTGGCTTAGAATGCACAAACCAGGGAAAAGTCCTTTACTGTCCGTTTTTCAACTGCTATTTGTAGACTCCCCCTCACTCCAGGACACCTGTCTACATTCTACATTAAAATATCTGGACTGTCTCATCAAAGCCAAAAATCTGTTCTTTGATATTTTTAAATTAAACAATGGGTAGTATTTCATTCTCTCCTTGCATTCCCCTGAGAAAGTTTATAGATATTTACATAATTTTAGTTAGAGGATAGTTAGTGCTCATGTGCTAGAAGGAAAAGGATACCTAGAAGCCTTGGATCCTGGGGAAAAGTCTGGTGTTCTCTGTCATGACTGATCCTTATCCATGCTTTAACGTTACATGGTTGTGAACACTTAATTAAACATTTAAATTGTAAGTTATAAACTAACATTTATTAAATTTTTATGAACATTTAGTAACCACAAGCATTAAATTATCAAAATAGGTACAAAACCTTCTTGGCCGTCTTCCACTCTTGCAACATATCCATGACTGAACAGTCACTATTCAAGAGAAAGAACAGTGTATTCTTACCACCCAAGGTACAGCACTGGCATTAATGACCTAACAGGAACTCTGGGGACCAGACATATTTTTGTACCCTCAGAATTGGACATCTGTCATTCCTTACTTATAATTGTTATACTTGTGACCTTTTCTTTTTTTTTTTTTTTTCAGAACCTGGAATCAAACTCAGAATTTTGCACTTGCCAGGCAGGAGTTGTGCTGCAGAGCTATAATCCTGGCCCCCGTGATCTTTTCTTTTATATCTGGTCTGCCCATATGTGGCTCTGAATGATAGTTTCACTATAAATAGAACTCTAGGTTGGTGGGGTTTTTTTTCTTTCAACACTTTAAATTTACCCTTACATTGTCTTCTGGCTTGCATCGTTTTTGATGAAATGTCAGTCATCATTCTTATTGTTAATACCTCATTACTCCTTTCATTTATTATTATTATTTGTCTTTTTGAGATAGGGTTTCACTATGTAGTTCAGGCTGGCCTTGAACTCACTTTGCAGCCCAGGCTGACCTCAAACTCATAGCCATCCTCCTGCAATCCAGAATGCTGGGACTAAAGGCATGCACCATCACATCCAGTATTTCTTTCATTTTTAATCTCTTCTCAAACTGTGACTTAATTGGATAACTTCTATCAACCTGTGCTCAAGCTTTATTTTGAAAATCCAAATTATTGTTCATACCCTCCAGTGAATTTTCAGTTGTACATACTGTATTTTATAGTCCTAGAATTTCTATTTTGTCCTCTTTTAGAGTTCCTTTTTTCTTTCCTGAAATACTTCTATGTCTTTCCATTGTGTCCATCTTTTCCTACGAATTTTTAAATGTTTACAATAATTGTTTAAAAACTCTTTCTGCTGATATAAAGTACTGGGTTTAACTGTGAGTCAGCTTCTATTAACTATGTTCCTTTTGGTGATTGGTCAGCATCTCCTGTTTCTCTGCATGCCTAATAATTTTTATTGAATGTAGAATATGTACATAAAAAACAACAAAGATTGAAGTCTGATAATTTTTTATTTTATTTGCCAGAGAATGCGGAGTCTTTCCCACTATCTGATGAGGTGAAGGGCCAATTATGTAGATTCTTTCTAGAGTTAAATTGACTTGAATCTGGGGAGAAGCTTTAACTGGTTTGAGAGCACCTGTGTTTAAGCCAACCCTTTCTCCCTTACTACCGCTGTCTTTTGGATATTATCAATATTAGCATTGATGGGCTTCCATTTTAGATATTTTCATGTACCTTGGATTTAACTCAGCAAGGCACTGGAAGCCAAACATTATGAGAACCTGTGAGTCTTTATAATTCTGCCGTTCACTTTAACTCTTTCTTTACTGATACTTTTTTTTGTCAATGTTTGAAGGCAAGGGTGAGATGTGAAAGGCATTAACCCAATTTATGTGTACAGTTGGGGCACTTCTATATTCCTGCCTATTCTTCTAGTCTTCACTACCATCTACCACTCAGCTGATTTCTTCTCCTTCCAGCAAGTCTCTCTCTCCAGGACAACTCTACCATACCTAGACCAGAAATTCTTGTCAGAAACAGTTGCTGTACTGTCTCTCTCTCTTTACCAATAAAAGGCTCATTTCTCTGAAATTCAATTTGTTAAGTCTTTCTTTGTCCTCTGATCTAAATTAGCCCTTTGGAAGTACGATTTTTATTTTCTCTGGGATTTTCTTTATGTTACCATGGATACAAAGGTCTTGCATGGCCTTCTGAAGTGGAAATTTGAATCAAACATTTAAATTAAAAAAGTAAAATCACTAGAAGAAAATAAGGGAGAATTTGTTTTATTATCTTGCAGTAGAGAGGATCTTTTCAAAGCAAGGCCTAAATCCTAGAACCTCAGAATTCATAAGGAAAATAACTTAATGAATCTCTCTCCTCTCCTTTCTTCTTCTGCCTCCACATATGTATGTGTGTGTATGACACATGCATATGTCTACATATCTTAAGCTTTAATATAGCAAAATTTAGCAAAAGTGCATAGCAAACTAAGAAAAATACCTGCAACACATAAGACGAAGATTTTTTTAAAAGAAAACTAAGAAATTTTTATATATAATAAAAAAAGAAGCTGGATAAAAGCCAGTAGTTAACATAAAAAATCATTATAAATAAAGTATAAGAAAAGATCCTCCTGGTCATGATGATGTACATCTGTGACCCCAGCTACTCATGAGGGTGTCCAAGATGATTGCAAGTTCTAGGACAATCTGGGCAATTTAGAAAGATACTGTCTCAAAATAACATATAAAAAAGGGCTAGGAAGGTGACTTATCCAACATGAATAAGGCTCT
This sequence comes from Cuniculus paca, assembly GCA_004365215.1. Classification (NCBI taxonomy): domain Eukaryota; kingdom Metazoa; phylum Chordata; class Mammalia; order Rodentia; family Cuniculidae; genus Cuniculus; species Cuniculus paca. Next base: position 11,122 of record RJWT010019650.1, on the reverse strand, counting down.
CAGTTCTGTCTTAAATTTTTTTTTATTTTAAAGAGAATAAAAACAAGCAAAATGAAACAGAATAAAGCAATCAAAACAAACCAGTGTGACACAGAACTTCAAAATAATACAAAATCAACAATGGTTACCATGATGCCTCTTGTTGTCTTCAAAATAGCTGCAGATACCTTCAGACATAGTAAAAAATCAAACAAAACAGGACACAATATAACCAATAAAAACAAAGCAATGAATGCAATAAAGGACTTCAAAACAAGACAATAGTTAATCCAAAATGGCTACCATAATATATCCCATTATCATTGAAATAGCTGCCCACGCCATCAGATATAATAAAATCAAACAAAACAAAACAGAATAAAACCCAACCAAACAAAACAATGAAAATGATATAGGACTTCAAAACAAGATAATAGGAAATTAACAATGGCTACCACCTTCAGAAGGTGATCTCCCATAGATGCTATATTGTGTATTGTTATCTTCTGAATAGATGATCAGACTACCTGCTGAAACACTGAACACTACAAGTGTTACACTGTATTTTACCTCAATAGCTATCATCACAACCTATGTGTCTCCAGATCAGCTGGTCACTTGCAGGGTGGCAGGGGTTGGCTCTTCTTGTCTCCTATCCCGCGTGCTGTAAGGGGGTGGTGGCATCTGGCTCTCCCTCCAGCGGCCCGCACATGGCACTGATTTGCAGGGAGGGCTGCTTCTTGGTGACTTCTTGTTCTTTTCCTCCACAGTCTGCTAATGGTGCTGACTCATGGGAAAAGGCTAGGGTCTGGGTGTCCCCCTGGCAGCCCAAGTATGGCGCTGATTCACAGGGAGGGTTCGCTTCTTGGTGACTTCTTGTTCTCTTCCCCTGCAGTCTGCAAATGGCCTCAGTTCCATCTTCAGTACCACTGAAACACATAAAAAGATGTTCAAATTTACTGACAATTAAGAACTATGAATTGAACAGACAAAATTTGCCTATCAGTTTGATAAAGTCCTACTAGCAAGGAAACCAACACTTGCATACACCATAGATGTGAGTGTAAACTAACATAACATCCTTAGATGTATTTGTTTGGTATTACCACAGAGTCTTATTTCATAATACCTAATAAAATTAGAAACTTAATATATACCCTTTGACCTAGCAATTTCAATTTTAGAAATTTGTGCTAGATATGCTGAAAATGCACATACAGATAACTAGTTCAAAATTTATAATATATCATCTCAACAGAATTTCCTGAAGAAGGAAATTAAGAAGTATGTGTGCTATTATAGCAAGATTATCAAGGTAAATAGCTAGCTGTAAAACTCAAGATACAAAATAATATAATTTGTATGTCATTTTTAAAAAATGGATTTGTGTGTCTAGGGCTAATATCTGGAAAGCATTCAGGAAACTTCTGAGGAGTGGGACTAAAAATATGACATAGGAGGGGAGTTGGCTTTTCAGTTTAAGCCACATTTTCATTTGAATAAAAATTTAAAAGACTTATTTTCATAAAAGAAGGAAATAAATTATCAATGTGTTACCGAAGGAAGCATTGCACAATGTTTATTAATAACTGACTTACAGTGACTAATGTATCATAGACATGCCATGTTCCCTTTTAAGTATCCTTTGTTGTTTGGTTGCAAAGTATTTCTCATAGGAAAAGCAATGTGTGGATCTATGAACAGATGAAGCTATGAATTTATTGGCAATATGCGTGAGATAAGCAAGTTAACAGAATTCTGATAACCTCCAAATGCTATAAAATTTAGCAAGTTTCATTCTTAAAGATGGACCAATAATAACTTATTTTTCTGACTTCAGCTTAAAAAAAATCCTGGTAGTCATAAAGACTCTGAAAAAATATCGGTGAAATTTTGCTTTTATGTGCAGCTGAGAATTTAGTCCATGAAGAATGTCCTGTTTTACGTGAGCCATAACAGCATTTTAGAATCGGGAAATATTGCTCTGGGAACCAGAAGTGTGGGTTCTGTTGTCTTTGGTTCACTACTAATGAGCACACGGGCTTAAATGAATTACTTTCTTTTTCTAGGCCTCATTTGTAAAATTGGGCTGACGGTTTGGGTTGTTTATCCTTCTAAAACTGCATATTTAAAACAGAAAAAATGAAAACGCAAAACAAAATAAGCAACATATTCTACATTTCAGCCTTACTAAAATTTCTTTTTTTTTTTTTTTTTTGCGGCACCGGGGATTGAACTCACGATCTTGCGCTTGACAGGCAGGTGCTTAGACCACTGAGCTAGATCCCCAGCCCTAAAATTTCTATTTTTGATTAATAACCTCAATGTTAATTCATTTGCCCAGAGAGTCCCAGCTAGTTTTTGATCTTGGGGATCTGAGCTTGGCTTTTGATCTTGGGGATTTTTGGCTGTAAAGCTTGCTTTCTTTCATTACTGATGGTATATAAGCTCAGAGACATGCATTAAATATATGTTTTTGGCTTCATAAATTATCTATGGAAAGACAGATGAATGTGCCTATTTAATGCCAAATTTTATCACATTTATTCAGGTGGAGAAATGTTTACCTGATAAGGTCATCCAGGTTATTATTTAGAATTTCTGAGTTTTAACAAAAAACTACAATAAAGCCTAATTCTTTTCCTTAAAACTTCAAGTGAGGTTCCCCAGTGGGTCTGAAGAAGGCCACACCACCGTCAGAAAAGTTATCCCATATCTGTGTCTCTGATGTTCCTGCACATAACTACTGACCACAGCCAATTTGCTGTGATCTGCATCGATCGTCTGCTGCATGGGGCACTGCACTGGGGACTCTGTGAAGACAAACCGAGGCTCATTTCAGGGGTGAGTTTAGCTCTAACACGGAACAGTGAAAGACCATTTATCAGTAGGTGAAACAGAACTATGCTGGAACAGAGCCAACAGGAGTTCAATTAGGCAGAGACAAATGGAGGGAAAGGAAGGGATGGCATCCTGCATTAAGCGCAAGCATCATCTCCTTAGAAACCACAGCTGCAAACAGCCACGGTTCATGCTCTGCTGATCTGTCCCCAACCTCATCCTGCAGAGAAGCCACCAAGGGACAAAGCCAGTAAACCAAGGTAGCTCTGCCTGCCACAGAAGATGAACTTGTAGCCACATGGTAGGTTTAAATATATTTTAGGCTAGAAATGCTGAGGCTGCTTTCTAGGAAGCAGTTCTGTTTTCCTGGCTCGTTTCTTTGTTTGTCTGTTAACAAATATAACTGAAAAAGTCACTCCTTCCATATACAAATCATGTTTTTATTAAGTCATCTTTCCTTTCATTGGATCTGTAAGTTTTGATAATAGAGCTTCTGTTAAATTAAATGGTATATATGGGAGGGGGTGAGGACTTCTAATTAAGTTGATTTTTCTCTCAGCTTTTAACATCCCCCTCACTTTCCTCAGATGGTTTGTAATATACTAGTAAGTTAGTATTATAGTGCATGCTCACAGCCAAGAAATAAATAGCTATACATTTCACAGAAATCTTAAGCTTATTTACTATTTATTTACTTATTTTTATAGGTAGGGGTATGACACAATATGAAATTTTGGTGATCACTTTTTAAAATCCAGAGCCTGAATCATGGCTTCTGCCACTTTGCTCCTTTGTACTTAAAAAATGACTCCAAGGATCAAGGCAACCCAGGACATTGCCATAGTAAGAATATGTCTATAATCCAGTTATGAAATGTTTCATCTGAAAAATATAACAAGGGAACACAACAATAATAAGAGTTAAGGGAGGAATAAAAAGAGATTCAATACAAGTTGTGAGCATAAATATTTAAAGATAGGAATTAAAATAATAAAATTTGCATTTCAGGTCATATAACTGTTTAATTACTTATAAAATGTTGTTTTAAAAAATTACTCATTTTCTGGGATGGAGAGGTCCTCAAATTGAGGACAAATTCCTGTGTGCTACTGTGGAGGAGAAGCCCTAAGCCGCGGCCCCAGGGTGTTCAACTTGCACATGGTTTGGCTTACTCACCAGCTACACGCTGGCCTTCCATTCAGTCTCTTAGAAGTCATTTGACTGGTTTATTGAGCAGGGTATTTTCATTCTGACTTCTCCCTTGGGCGAAGGAAGGAAGGTAAATAACAGATTTGTTGCCAATCTGTTAAAGGTTCTTTTGCTCAATTCAGATGGAAATCACAAATTAGCAAAGTGCAGCTTCATTAGTAGACCCAGGTTTTGAGTGCCAGTGGTCCTCAGCCCTTAATTTTACAGCTGTTGGCAGCTCCTAGTCACCTCTATCAGCTCCTCAATGGAGCTTTTGGGGCAGCTTTCTGAAGCTCTTCCAGCACCTTCTACTGCCTCAGAGGTGACTACATGTCTATGTTGGCCTCCAGTGATTTCCCCCAGTCCCTGCTGATCTTCACTCATGGATGCTGATCTCTGCCAGTGGTCTCTAGAGTTCTTCAGGGGTAATGTTTAAAGTTCTTTGTAGTGTGACTTGCTTGCCCACCCTACTTAAGCCAGGAATCACAAATAGATTTAGAAGATCACTCAAGCAATGTTTTATTAGAATCTATGATGCAGCACAGTGGAATAGTACATAGGAGAGAACCCTCCTATACTGACCTCAGGAATGTGAGGAAGCCCTGTTTGTACAGGGGTGTAGCAAACCATACATGACATGCAGCTTTGTACATTTCATAGGCCTACTTGAGAATTTTCCAAATAATTACAGAGTGGGCACAACTGTCTGAGATTACAGAGCAGCCTCATTGGGAGTATCTGCAGGACAGGGTCATATATGATAGGTCTGTTTCAAGCCTGCTGCAGTCAAGGTGAATATCTATTAGAGCAGCTGAGGGCATCTAAGAGGGCCACAAATGTCCTAGTGACAGTTGGGGGGAACTTCAGTGGAAGTGGCTGCTTGATTGATAGCTCCCATCTCCCAAAATATGTCAGGGCTGAAGTTGCGATTGCCAGTGCTTTTAAGGAGTCTTTAAAGAAGGCCAGCTGTGTTGATAATGAACTCCTGGGGCTTAGGGATTTTGGGGATATCAACAATGGGTCTCATTCCTCTCCATCTTTGCTCTGTCAGGCATGGTTCCTGGCTGTCATGACTTGTGCCTAGATGTCTCCCCAAAGCTTCATGTGCTCATATATGGGGTTTTTGGGAAGCAATTGGATCATGGTGGAGTCCACATTTGTAATCCTAAGGAAGAGTTATTAGAATTCTAATAGGTAGCTCTAATCTAACACTTCCAATGCAATTCACAGCGAGAATAGAGAAACGAATACATATCTTTAGGTGTAGGGAACAAAGGGGGTCCTAAATCCAGTTAGAACAATGGCTCACCAGAAAAAAGGCCTCTATCCAGGGTTGAACCCAGGTTTCATTAATTTGTGAAGAGGGGAGTGGCTCAGGGATGAGTGACTCTGAGAATGGCAGGAAGCTGTGAGTTGGGCTATGTAGAAAGCAGGATAGAACCTCTGCAATATGCAGAAAGAGTAATCTGCATAGCACAGTTTGAGAAAGTATCATGTGTTTTGGGGTCAGTGCTTCAGCTTTGACGTGTACTCTTCATACTCTAAGACTTCATGGCCTCTTTTTTTTATTATTTTTAATTTTTTTAATTTTTATTTTAAAGAGAATAAAGCCAATCAAAACAAAGCAGTTCAAGTGACACAGGACCCCAAAATAAGACAATAGGAAATCAAAAATGGTCACTATAATGCCTCCTGCTGTCCTCAAAACAGCAGTATATAACTTCAGACACAGTAATAATCAAACAAAATCAAACAGAATAGAACCAATAAAAACAAAACAATGAACACAAGAAAGGACTTCAAATAAGACAATAGTAAATCCAAAATGGCTACCATAATATATCTTGCTATATCCGAAACAGGTGCCCATGCCATTGGATATAATAAAATCAAACAAGACAAAACAGAATAAAACCCAACCAAACAAAACAATGAAAATGATATAGGACTTCAAAACAAGACAATAGATAATCAACAATGGCCACCACCCTCAGAAGGAGATCCCCCATAGATGCTACATTGTGTATTGTTATCCTCTGAATAGATGATCAGACCATTGGCTTTAGGCCTGCAAAGTCAGTCAAACACAAAACACTAAACACTACAAGCATTAAGTTATATTCCACCTCAATAGTCATCATTGCAGTCTGTGTTTCTCCAGATCAGCTGATTGCTTACAGGGGGACGGGCGGGGGGGAGGCTTTGCTCCTCTTGTCTCACAGCCCATGCTCTGGAAGGGGCTGGCATCCGGTTCTCCCCCCAGTGGCCCACGCATGGCACTGACTTGCAGGGAGGGGTTGGCTTCTTGTTGGCTTCTTGGTCTCCTCTCCCGCAGTCTGTGAATGGTGCCGACTCACAGGAAAAGGCTGGCATTTCCTTCACGGCCTCTTTCTTGAGGCTCAATCGCAGCTGACTGCATGATGTTAAGTCATTTGGTCTCGATGTGCATACTAGTTGGAAGCTACAGTTGGGGCATCACTGACCTGTTACATTGCTTTAAAGACTACACATCAGCACCTCAGTTAGGCCAACTGAGGGGATAAAGAAATATCCTAGCCAGTTCTGTACATATCAGTACACAGAAATAGGGCCAGGTTTAGCTAAAATGGAGACAAATGCTCTTCTTTCAAGAAGAGCCATCCTCGTGGTCCCCTACACAAGGACATTGAATGAGGCAACCCATGGCCTCCTTGGCAGTCAGAGGTCTCCATGCACAGTTTAAGCTTTTCTGTAAATGCAAATTCAGGCTCCAGATATTTCCTATACTTGTATATCGTGACACCCAACTCCCCGCCAGACTGACTCTCACCATGTTGATTCGTGGAACTTTAATCTCAAACTGGGTCCTCCTCACTAGGTATCCTGGGCTATTGTCTCCCCACTTCTTACAACTTCTCCTCTACTTCCCATTGCTAAGCACAACGTGGGCTGTGAACTAACCGAGCACTTGAATGAAAGTGTAATTGGCAGAACAGTAAGAAGAGGACACCTCTGCTTACAAACTGAATCCCTCGTTTCTTTTACAGAATCTGAAAAGCTCCAATTCAAGTCACTTCTTAGACATGGAGACTGAGTAGCAGAACTGGGGCAAAACGTAATCAACAATAACAGAAGCAAATGCCTGTTTACTGGAAGCAAGGTACTGATCCAGCAGCTTAAATGTGAGTGGTCCCCAGTGAGGTGGCATTAACCATGCCTACCACACCAGAAGATGGAAAGAGTTGTTCCAAAGGGTAGATCAAGTGATTGAGTCTTATGTTGCTGCTTCTTACATTTTGACTGTAATCCTTCTCCATAAATCTCCTCTCAGGCTTACTGTTTGGCCATTGTAGACTGACTGATTGTTCCCAGTTGCAGTTATATTTCATTTCCAGTTTATGACATATTAATATTTTACATGTTATAGGGATTCCTGAGAGAGTACTATTTTCAGAGTGCAGAAAAGTCAGTCAGTCTACAGGAGATGTTCTAGTGGTGGTTGGCACCTGTGAGTTCTAATATATTAAAGTGTTCAGTGGAATGTAGATAACTGAAATGGTGACATTTTATTTTGTCTTGAATTTTACTTTGCAGTAGGAATCCATTTTTCAAAATCATTTAATTTTAACCAGGATGTGCTTTTTTAGTCCCTGAATTGAAGCAAACCTTGAATAGAATAATCTCCAGCAATCCTGCCTTTTCCCTAGTGATGATCCCAAAAAGTATACAGGAATTAAGGATTGCTGCATGTCTTATTTTAAAGAGGGATCAACATGGGAATGGCAAAAGAATTGTTTTTCTTCCCTTCCTTCCTTCCACTTTCTTGCCGTAGCTTCTACGGACTGAAAATGTGAATGCCATTGATCAGGCCCTGATGGATCACTTCACAGCAGGGGTTGGGGAAGTTAAGAGAGACTGAAGGGAGGGACCATATAGTCTCCTTTCCGTTTCTTTTCTAATTTGACCTTTGTCCTACCTTGCAAGTTATTTCTTAACTTCCTAGTCACAGTTTCCTCTATAATTGGTGAGAGAGCTTTTGGACTACAAAAGCAAACTAGGAAATGTGTTTAGAGGATTGAGCAGAAGACTAAGCAATACAGGGGAAAAAAATACAGGGTTGTATTTAAGGGTAGCCTGCTCTAGGCTCAGCCTATTGCAGATAGTACAGCTCAGTCAGCTATAAGTGCACTCTTTATTGTTCTTGTTGTCACCACTATTTCTAGTTAGGTCTCTGGCACTGCGTAACTGTGTAACTCTAAAAGACAGTGCTGACTTGTGAGAAGAACATGAGCCTCTAGAACTCATTGAACTCGGCTTTGAATAGCAAGCTCTACTATCCATTAGGGCGCAAATCAATAGGCTTCTCTGAGCCTAAATTTTCTGATCATTAAAATGAGAGTGAGAGATCAATGAGCCTTGTGAAGTCTCTTTAAGGATAAGAGAGGCACGTATTAGATTCTCAAAAAAGAAAAAAAAAAAGGCCTACTCTAATGTTCAGACCTATAAACTGTGATGGGCAAGAAAACAGTAAGCTAGATTTTTTTTTCTTTTAAGGGGAGTGAAAAGAAAAAGGAGACACTGATAAATCTTTGTATTAATAATTTTGGGCTACAGTTTGAATATGTGAATAACAGATTCGCATTTTCCAGATCCTTGACCCAAAATGTCACATATTATAACATTACCCTTCCTAATGGTTCAGCATACACCCGATGGGGAGACAAAAGTTCACATGCTGACAAATTAACACATAAAACCTTACATTCTTCAGCTACTGTTATGGTCCTTGCTAAAAGTTCAAGCAACAAAAAGAAATAAAAACTGTATACACCTTCCCGAGGCCTATAAAAACTGTATAGTAATTGCAGAAAGTTTCCAAGCAAAAATTTTCTCCATAGCCCAAACTATTTGTGAGGTTTTTTTGAAAAACAGAAAATATGTTCCTTGCTTGGACCAATTTCCATGTTAAATGTCTGCCTCCATCACTCACTTTTATTACCAGTCTAAACTCAGTCTGTTTCAATAGAGGCCATTTACAGCGTACAATAAAACGGATTCATTACTCATTTTACTCTTATTATCTTTCAATTGCTCTAGCTCTTGATACTGCTTAAAGTGGACATTACGCCCCAGTAGCCAGTACATGAGAGGTTGCAATTGATGATAATACTGTACTTAACACTCTCAAGCTGATAGACAAGGAACCAATCTTTTCCAGTCTCACGGTGGATGCTGCTTTTCATCACATTGATTCCATTTTCATCTTAATAAGCTTGTCATTTTCCCTAGGAACTCGTTTCACTCCATACCATGTCTTCTTCTTGGCCTGCAATTGCAGTCTCCATTTGGTTAGCTTAAACGCACACACACACACACATACACACATACACACCGACCACATTACACACAAAATTACGCATAATTTCTCTAGAAACAAGTTGACAATAACCACTAAAATTTCAGGCAGAGATTGAATTCTAATACTGTATGCAAATGATATTCTTTTTGAATGACCATCAGTGGTTATATCACAATCCAAATAAAGATAGTAGCCTCCAAAATATGCTGGCATTTATTGTCTGGATTATTACCTTTTCTCCAAGTCACTTATACTTCCTTCGGATGGATTCTGCCATGCTTATCATGATATGTTCATCCTTTGATACAACTTACTAAAATTAGAATTAGTGCATTCCAGAAAAATAATCTGGGGGGAAAATCCCACTGGCTTTGGTAATTGAAATTAATATCACTTTATTGGTAGATGAAAATTTACTTTTTAAATAAACACGTGGCTGCTTTCTCTCTGCAATTCTAAGCCGTTTACAAATCTCATGGTTCTTAACGCATGGTGGTCTTACACCAACCAGACTAGGAATCTACCATCCACCCCTCACTATCTCTGGGATCCTGAATGAGGTATGTAAAGTTCTTTACATGTCCATTTCCTAGTTAGCCAAATGAGTATAATGATATGAGTTTTTCAGCTGTTAAGAGGAACAAGAAAGAAGCTGTGTAAAATACTTACTGCAGTGCCTGGATCATAAGAGACACCATAGAGATCAGCTCCTGTCTCTATACTCACTAGTTATTAGGTGGCTATTATGTGATATGCATGTTTTTCCTTTTTTTTTTTTTTTGTGGTTCTCAAGACTGAACCCAAGGCCTCAGGCATACTGAACATAAGCTCTATCATTGAGCTGTTACTACAGTCCAATAATATGAATTTTTACATGCTATCCTTACCTCATAACACTCTGCGTTATGTTATCTTTATCTCATAATATTATGTTTGGCTCATGGCATTGTCACCATTTTGTAGACTGAAAGACTAGCAAACTGAAGTTACTAATACATTTCAGAACTTGATTTAGAGCCCATACTTGCCATCCTTGATTTCTCACATCTTCCCAGCACACATGGTGCATGTGAGGGCTTGGACTCATATTCTGAAAGAGGCATGTCTTGGAAGACATGGGAAACACCTGATCACTCCCCACTTTTGTGACCGTGGGGTTATTGAAAGACATTTTGAGCCTGCTATAACAGCATTCAGAAATACCAAAACGATACCCAGGATTTGGAGGCAGATTTATGTTGATCAGCACTGATCAGGGTCATTCTCAGACTATCAGGCCTTGATCTCTGGTGGTCTAGGGCTTACATGAAGTAAGCAAGCAGGAAGCACAGAGACAGAATGGCTTGCCAACCGGCATTGGTTTATACAATGTACCTCACAGTGACCAGTTATGCATCACAGTAACCAGCAGATTCTAAGAGACAGGAGCAACCAGAACTGGAACAGGAAATATTATTTGCGCAACTAAGAAACTGAAGTATGCTGGCTGGGGGGTGGTGCATTTTCTGCTACACTGCCAGTGATGAGGTGTAGCTATCCCTCAGAGTCTACCTTTTCCTGAGGCAATAGAAAAAGCTAATCTAATTGGGAACTGTGTATTAGTGATGAAACTAACAAGAAATTTGGTACTCATTTCTAAGAGAAACAATTTTGTGTCTTGGGTGATTTATATACTAGAGATAGGCAGGAGAGGGATTAAAGGTAGAAAACCTGTACTATGGCATTGATGTAAATGATTACATGTATGCGAATATAGGGTAAGAAATACTGCTAGAG
>RJWT010019649.1:0-18312 GCA_004365215.1 Cuniculus paca | reverse complement strand
CATTCATTTGTGTTCAAGGCAAGAGGGAATAGAGCAATCTCAGAAGTATTCTACCAGAGTTGATCCTCTTGGGTCCCATGCTCCCTAAGTGTAACTCACAGTCTCACAGCTCTCAACTTTAAACTGCTGAATCATTTCAGCAAGTTCTGTGTACCTATCTGCTGGTGAGGAATAACAGTCATTCCTCACTTCAACCATCATTTCCTTGCTTCCCACTGCTAAGTGCTCTGCTGCCCACTGTCAGGCATTGAAGCAAAGCTGACGGACTCTCCCTAGGAAACTGGAGGCTCAGCCAGCTAGCCAGGAAGGTCACTTTATATCTTGGCTCAAACCCTAAGCTCTCTGTAAAAAGATGTTTTTTGTTCCTGAAAGACCACAGAGATACTGGTATTTCCCTTATTCAAGTTAACAACTTTTCAAGGACTTCCCCAACCCACCACATTTTTTCCTTATGGTCCTCTTCTCCTCCTCCACCTCCTTTAATGTAAGAGCTGAAATCTTGGTGTGTTAGAATTTATATATAGAATTTCATTTATATGTTCCACCAAAATACTTTCTGAATGATTATTAACTGTGCCAGAAAGAAAAATCATCTTAAATTTATTATGAGTCTCTGGTCACTTGATGCTAATGGAAGTCTCTGTCACACTGATCTTCTAAATTCCCCAAATGATTTAGTGGCCCTAACCACCTTAGGAAGAAGTATAATACAAAATGCAAAACCAGTGGTATTGAAGTAAATCTGAGATGCCTGGAGGTTTCCCTCTGAGAGTTTTTATTATTTATACTTTTGAACCAAGAAAAAAAAAAAACACTATGAATAAATTTTGGTTTCAGATTCCTCAGAGATATTTTGAAAATTTCATTTCACTTTCAAAATGGAAAGAATATTCCTTAATCCTTTTTTAGTCTGTAATCACAAAAGGAAACATCATCATCACCATAATATTATGTGAATGTTCTTTATGTACCATGCACAACATTAAGCACATAATTTAGATTATTTAAATCTCAAGCACCTCTATAAAGTACATACTTTAGTTATTTCTACATTACAGAAGAATAAATTAAAGTTTAGAGAAATGCAGTAAGTTACTGCAGGTTGCAAACCAGAGAAGAATGAACATTTAAAGAAAATCTGGTGACAGTAGCAGTACCTCTAATCTTTAAAACTATAACCTCATGTGCATAATAAATGCATTTCTATTACTGATCATATCCAGACTACTTTATATTAAAAGTATTTAATTCTGAGTCTGATTCTGTGCACGTGTGTGCACGCGTGCATGCATGCGTGCATGCGTGTGTGTGTGTGTGTGTGTGTGTGTGCATATGTGTATGTGTGTTTAAAGACAAGGTCTCCCGTATCTTGCTACGTTGCCCAGGATGGTCTCAAGCACCTGGGCACAAGTAATCCTCCTACCTCAGCTTCCCAAGTACTGGGACTATAAATGCAACCACCATACTTAGCTGTTTACCTCACCAAAGAGTAGAAAAAATTCATTGTAATTGGATTACAAGTAGATTGTAACTGGATATTACATTCATAACTATCTTTTTTCTTAACCCAGAATTATTAAAGATAATAATTTTGATGTTCATGGATATCACTGAATACTTGAATAACTCAATGTATTTCAACCTATATGACTGTAGACAAAATTAGCTAAAAAACTTAAAGACCAAGTTATATTTAGTATACATGTAATGCCCTCTACAGGCCACTGGGGATGAAGCAGAGAATTACAGCCTAAGTGTGCATTAATACAATTTATTTTCTAGTTATGCTAAAACTTAACTGTCATCTTCAACCTAGTCAAAGAATTCTACTTTCATTCATCTCTTTAAATGAAGTTTTTCAACTTCATTCAAAGTGAAAGTTTTCAATGTGTCATCAAGATAAAAAGGACTTATATATACTACCACTATAATATGTATGTAGAATATTATGTATGCCTAAGAATACATACATACTTTTATACACACAGTTTTGGACAGGCTCATGAAGTAAATTCCATAATTAGTAAATATTACTCAAGATTAGTGAAAACTAATAAAAAAGAATCCAGATATTAATAATAATTCTCATGTAAAGTTTAGAAGATAATCACTCACCTAAACTATAAATATAGTACATTCACATTCTTTTAATGTAATGTTATCAAGATTTAACTAACAACTGTTTCAAGTGTCACACTTATGGCTAATGCAATACAATGCAATAAAACAAGAAATTTATTTTAGTGAAATGGTTTATTCCTTGTTATACTCATGGCATTTTAAACATACATTCTCATAATGGCAATAACTAAGATTCAGAAATGGGATGGGAGGAGAATACAACAAGGACACAAAAAAGAGAAAACCAGTTACAATATAAAAAATCTTATTTCCCAAATAGGGTTAGACTTGAACTAAATCTAACTCTGTATTTCAACTTACTTTCCCATATGAGAATTTTTGACATATAACTTACTATAAGTACTCAATGATGATCTCTGTCATACACACACACACACATTAATAAGCATTTTATAAACACTGTATGATGCTTAATCCAAGTCTTTATGTAAATGTGTTTAAAACAATATACATCCTAAAGTCTAGAGTACACCTCAGCACAGTCACACCTGTTTTAATGGAGTTAATATAGTTGGACAATTAATAATATGATAATTCTTCTAAGTTCAGAAAACTTTATATAAAAATATACTTCATAAGATTGTCAAGTCTTATAATCCCAAATATTTAACTTTAATGTGACAAATTAAGAAAATATGGCCTATAGTTGGCAAGGCATACGCAACACTTATGGAAATGTCACAGACACCAGATAGAAATTTAGTAAGATTTTCCAGTGGGTGATAAGAACTCAGTACCAAAATTTTCATAATCTTCTGGATGACAGAATGAAAACAGTAAGTGTGGCTGTCATACCAAATTGAAAGGAAATGAATTCCAAAGCAGAGTGAACAGACATTAAGAACATTATCAGAAATGGGGCAAAACAAAAGGATATTATTTGAAGATAGGATGATTTTAAATAAATTCAGCAAATATGAACAAAGACAATAATCAAAAATAACAAGTTTAAATGAATTAAATAACAATGTTTTGACCCAGCTGGGCGTGGTGGTACACATCTGTAATTCCAGCCCTCAGGAGGCTGAGGCAGGAGGATCACTACAAATTTCAGGCCAGCCTGGGTTGCTACATAGTGAGTTCAAGGCCAGCCAGAACTATATAATTAGATCCTGTCTAAAAAAAAAAAAAACAAAGTCTTTTGACCCAAATGCATTTTAATAAATAAAAACTGAACACAACAGATCATTCTCGAATAGTTCACTCCCTGCATTTTTCAGCTGTTTGCCTCCCAGAATGAACAAATAACATACAGTACACAAGAACACAAAGCCTCAAGAACTTGAAAAGGCCATAAGAAGTTAATATGGTACTCTGTATCATCACAAAGAAGATATCAAAAAGAAGCAAATTTTAAACATACAGAATAAGGAATGAAGTTTAGCAGATAGTAAAAATAGTTAAGTTCCAGAATGGCCTTAGGTTAAAGAAGAAAAATCACTGAACTTAGAAATCACTGAGTAGTTTAATGATCACTGTATTCTGCAGTTTTAATACCCACAGAAAACTAAATCTTCCTGCTAACTTCAACTTCATTTCTTTTCCTGGAAATGATCATATATGCATACAATCATTAACAAGTATTTTTTTATTATTTCTTTTATTGTTTATACACACAACGCAGCCATGAGATTGGAGCTTACTGTCCTTTGTGTTAATGTTTCAGCAACAAATGTCACAGCTAAAATAAACTTTTAAAAGCTAACTTCAAAGAAGAGGTATTTTGATTTCAGTTATGCTATAGAAGAACACAGGAACTTTTACTCTCACCACACCAATAACAACAATAAAAATAATACCAAAGAGAAGAAAATTAACTCTTTAAAAATGTAAAAGAGATATGGGTTGGGGGGAAAATTTTGAGGAACAAAACACGAAAATGGTAAGAGCTCTTCCCAGAGATTGATATTTATTTTTAGCACAATAGACAAATATAAACTCTAAATCACCAATAGGAAGAGTATATCTATCATAAAGGAACACTGTTAGAACAAGGACAAACCAGTCAAATTTTTAATACTAACCCTTAGGTTATTGTGAGCAATCAGAATGTAGAGGAGACCCAAATACAAACCTAATTATTCAGACCTTCCAATTACCACCACACTTTGAACCTTCATCTATAGGTTTGTAACTGTGTAGGCAACACAGGAGAAGACAGGAACAGGATCAGAAAATGCATGGATATTGAGAGCCTCACAGTGCTTACATTGCAAAGCCCGGCTGGAAGATCAATCAAAACTTATAAGCCATGATAAAAAGCAGGAAAATGTTACTTGAAATCGGAACAACCACTAAAGGACAGAAACCTAAAAATGGCCTACTTATTCAAATTAGCAGACACTTTAAAATAACTACTGTAACTACTTTAGAACTTAAGAGGAAAAACTGGACACACACCAAAAAAATTAGATAATTTCTGCAGGAAAAAAAAACAAAAAAAATCAAATAGGGGTTATAGTATTGAAATATACAATATTTGAAATTAAGAACTTTGAATGATCTTCACAGGAAAATGAACAAGCCACAAAAAAAGCATTCATGGCTGGGTTAGCTCAGCGGCCTAAGCACCTGCCTAGCAAGCCCGAGACTGAGTTCGATCCCCAGTGCCACAGAAAAAAAAAAGCATTCATGAACTCATACGATCAAAGTATAAAAAAAGGATGAGACCAACACGGCAATATTTCAAAATATAACTGGATTCCCAGAAGAAAAAAGAGATAAAAGAAAAATCAGGAAAAAAAATATTTGAGGAGATACTGGCCATGAATTCCCCAAATTTGGTAAAAGATTTCAAACTAAAGTTTCAAAAATGCTCAGTATAGCTCAAGAAGGATAAAAAGTAACATATACGCACACCCCAAACAAAACTCCACAACTAATCAACTGTACACAAGCTACATAGTAAAAGAAAACTATTAAGAGCAGCTAGAAAAATTAGATGCATTATGCTCAGGTGAGGAACAATTATAATTCCACTGATTTATCAGAAATACTGAAAGCAGGAGACAGTGGAATGACATATTTAAAGTACTAAAATGTAAATAAATAACTCAAGCATTATAGCCTTTAAAAATGAAAGTAGAAAACATATGCTTAGACAAATAAAAACTGAGAGAAACTATTGCCAGTAGACCTGTACTACAGTAAATACTGTTAAAGTAACTCCTTCAGGCTAGAAGGAAATGATCCCAGATGGAAGCCCAGGTACGAATGAAAGGGGGGGAAGGTGCCATACAGTAAAAAAATATATGGGTAAATATAAAAGAAATATAGTAATGTTATTTTATGATTATTACTTATTTATAGTAATAATATACTGTGAGGTTTGTAAAATACGTAGGACTGAAATGCAATAAAACAGCATAGGATGGGATAGAGGTAAACTGATTTGTTTGTAAGTATGTAAATTATATTTTAATTGAAAAGTAATATTGTACACATTGATGTGGCACCATGTAATGTATGCACTATGTAATGTTCAATCCAAGTAATATCTTAAATATTTATCATTTCTCTGTTGTAAAAAATTTCAAAATCAGCCAGGTATGGTGGCACGCTGCTGTAATCGCAGCACTCAGGAGGCTGAGGCACGAGGATTGTTGCAAGTTTGAGACCAGCCTGGGCTATAAAGTGAGCCCAAGACCAGCCTGAACTGCATAATGGGACCTTGTCTCAAAAAGACCAAAAAAAAAATTCAAAATCCTTATCTAGTCTAAAATACATAGTGCAAAATTTTATTTATAGTCTACATAGTGTGCAACAGAACACCAGAATTTATTTTTCTTTTCTAACTACAACACAGTATTCATTGACCATTCTTTGCCCACCCCTCCCCTGTGCTACTCCTCAGCCTCGGGCAAGCCAGTTTATTTGAACTGGTATTCTGTCCATTTTCAATTTTCTCCTTCCTCCATCCAACAGAATTTCAATGTTGTGAAGAGTTTGCACAACACCAGAAATGTATACAAAAATCACTGAGGTTTCTATGCTCTTAAAAATACAAAGATTCACCTCAGATTATATTGCTCTTCGTTTCTCATCCTTCCATTTCTTGATATAATACTGAAGGTAGAACCATCACTTTTAATTATGGGAAGACAAAGTACAAAGGTAAAATCATTTACATTTGTATTTCTGAGTAGAGAGATGAAAGAAGTCTGAGGTCCACTCATCTTGCTATTTTATCAGCTCTGGACTACCTGGCTTCACGCTTTCCATTACAAGAGAAAAATAAACCCCATATTTGTTTAAGCACAATTAAGTTATGAAATTTTTCTCTTGTAACATATGCATACATTCCAAACACTACAAAAACGATGCCTACTTCTACACTATTAGTGAGAATGCAAGCTAGTACAACCACTGTGAAAATCAGTATAAAGATTCCTTAAACAACGAAACTTAGAAATTCTATTTAACCCAGCTATTCCCCCCATCTACACATCTTCCCAAAAGAGTTAAATCCATCGTATTACAGTGATACATGTGTTTCCATGTTTATAGCAGCACAATTCACAATAGCTAAATCTTGGAAGTTGCTTATGTATAAATCAACAGATGAATGGATACAGAAAATGTAGGATTTTACACAATACAGTACTTCTCTGCCACAAAGAAGAATATTTGAGTCATTTCTAGGAAAAATGATGGACCTTGAGACAATAATGTTAAGTAAAATAAATCAGGCACACAAGCTTAAATATCACATTGCTTCTCTTCTATGAGATACCCTAAGTATAAATAATTTTAAAAATAAAAGACAATATAAAACAGAAAGGTCTTTTGCAATAGAAAGTGTACCTAGAGATAGAAAGAGGATTCTGGAGAGGATAGGAAGGGAATAAAAAGAATAAGATTTGTTATATGCATATATCAACTCCCCAAGATGAATCAAGTATTACATACTACAAACATGTAATTTTAAAAACAAAGTGATGCTTGCATTTGATTTTTTTTTTACTGTATGTCTTTTTAAAAAGAACAAAATACATTTATAAGAAAATCATTTCATTTAATGGTATGAGAAATTTTGAAGTTGTAACTAATGTCCACTTCACTTCCCTGACATGGATGACAGAGGAACTATTCTTTCATTTAGTGGGAATTTAGGTTTAATTTAAACCAAGGTCTTGAGTTATGACCCAAATGCCAGCCACTTGCACAGTTGTGAATAAAGACTTGCAATGCCAGAAAAACCCATGTAAGCGTACATAAGCATCTGTTGAAGCCCAGATGCGCATGTGTGTGTATGTGATTTTGGTCAGTGCTTTATGTAATTGCTCCGATTACTACTGTCAAAAAGGCCCCATAAAAGCTAGAAAAGAAGCTAGGAAAGGAAGAGAAAGTAAAGAAAATAATCGCAATCAAAATAAGAAGGAAACTGGAGAAATATGAGAGTAGTGTTCATGCAACTGATCTTACTAATATGTGCAGCATATCAACATCTACCATCTTAACAATCTTACAGAGAAAAGATTTGTATAAGGAAGCTAGTGTAGAGGAGCTTGAGCCTTCAATTGACCCTGTGGTTGATGACACTGTCACTTATAACAGAGTTCACAGGCTTGCAGGCAGACAGTGTTACAGAAACAGACAACCGTAAACCAGTTTTTGGTTCTGAAAAGGTTGAGATCAGTGAGCCAGAAGCAGGTGCTAGTGGGCTGCAGACTCTCCCAAGGAGAGAAGACAACAAAAAGTCAGGTTTCTGATGTTCCTATGGAAGGGGACTCTCCTTCCAAATAATAACCACCTTCCATTTCATCCTCCCTTCCTGCAAGCCAAAGATGTCAACTTGAATGGTGAGTACTGTATGAAATTGTTGTTTTCTGGTACTAGGCATATTTTATGACTTTTTGGTGAATACACTAGGAAAATTATTGGTGTTTCTGGTAAATCACACACATTATACAACCCTTTTTTATTATGAAAAGTTTAGTAAAGGGGTGCTTAGGGATGTTCAAAATGCATTACAGATATGTCATTTTGATTATTTCTCATGGGAAAAATAGTCTTGACTTACAACCAACTTGAGTTACAACCACTCCTTGTAAATGAAATGAGTTTGTAAATCAATATATATCTTAATTTTTGTTTGTAATATATATCTTATAATCATGAGGAAAAGCTACTTTCCATAAAAATAAAAATAGAACCAAAAATTCAAGGCAAATGTTTGGAAAATTTCTGGCCTTATTGTTTGTAACTGGTTTTAATTTAAAGAAATATGGCTATAATTTAAAAAATATCATCAACACTTTTATGTTTTACATAAGGAAAGTCCCAATAATGTAGCCTTTGGGCACTTCAGAAAAATAGTAGAATACTGACATAGTTACAGTGTTGTGAGGCCAAGAACCCCATCAAAATATAAAAGATGTGGGTTACAAACTAGTCCAAATATCCATAAGTAAATATGGGATATAGAAAAATATGTTCTCAACTTTTACTTCTGTTGATAAAATCAAAAACATATGATCCAAAAATCATATTGTGTGAATGGATAATTAACAAATTATGTACAAATGTTACATAGCTCTGATTAAACAAAGGGGCAGAAAGCAAGTAGAAAACTTGGATGACTAAAGTATTTTCAAGGGATAAAAGGTGAAACAGAGGTTGCTGTCATGTCTTCCTTCCCTTTATCCCCAAGGCTATATTACTCTCACAATTAAGGGAAAGCATGAAATCACAGAATAATCATTTTGGTGTCTTATTTTAAGAAGAGTGACACTAAGAAAAACTAGATAAAGTTTAAGAATAAGAAGGCAAAATACAAATGCAATTCAACATTAATTGTGGGGTAAGACTGAGCTTAAAGATTTATACCTAAATCCACAGTAAAAAGGTCAGTTAATCTCTTATACTTCAACATTTAAGAAGTATTCCCAAAACAGTTGGTTTTGGTGCTATTCTCATAATTTTAATCTGTGTTGCCAAGTAACCACCATAAAGTAATTGAAAAATACAGCCAAAAAGTTAAAATTACTGAAGTTACAAGACAGGTCAGGAACAAAACTAGAACTTAATGTGGTAACTCCCCTTATCTGCAGCTTTATTTTCCATGATTTCAGTTACCAAAGTCATATGGAAAAATCCAGATATAAAGAATTCATGAATTCTAGATCATGTGCCATTCAATGTATTTATTATAAAATCTCATGTCATCAATCAGGAACATGAATCAACTATCCCTCTGCCCAGGATATCCATGCTGTATATGCTACCACCTCTTAGTCACTTAGGAGATAATCTCAGTTATTCAGTCAACTCTCAGAATATCCTAGTTCTTGTGTTCAAGTAAACTTTATCTTGCTTAATAATGGGGTCAAATCACAACAGTATGGATACTGGTACAGGGTACCCTTCCCAGTCCTCATCATGATCTGGGAAATTTAAGTTTACAGTCCTAAAGAAAATTACTGGAATTCCAGCGAGTCAATTCCAATCTACCACTTCCAGTACAACCCAAAGCAAGAATAAAGATACTAATGATGGGTTCCACCAATATCGAACTCTGCCAGGCTCACCAAGGTGGTGGTCCAACATGGCACCTATATCCTCATGTCCAGCCAAAGCAAACTTCTGTGTTCCTCTTCCAAGCCCAAAATAAACTTCCTGCTCATCTTTCACGCACACTCCAAAGATCCTCCAATCCTCTCCCAGCATCATAATCCAGTCTCAACTAGCAGCCCGACTCCATAAAAGCTGTTTTCCAGCTTCCCGTGTTTGAGGGGCTATCTTGGTTACTTTTCTCTCATTATTGAGACAAAATACCTGATGCCCAAAATGAAGGAAGGGAAGGTTTATATCTTACAGTTTGGAGGTTTCAGTCCATACCCAGCTGGCTCCAAGGCAGGGTGGTGTGGCTGAGGGGCAACCACTGAAAGTGGCTGCAAGTGGCAAGAGTAAACAGGGCAAAAGAGGGACAAAAGTGAGAGACAAACACACCTTCTTCCCTCCCTTATATAGTATGCAGGCACCACCCCCAGACAGGTGCAGCACTCACACCAATAATCCCAGCACTAAACCCAGCACTAGGCAATGAACCAATCACAAATGGTAGATTCAGTGGCCTCCATGACTGTGTGAGGCTTGGGGGGGCCACCTAGATACAAACCATAACAGGGGCCTCACAGGCAATAAAGGTTTTGTTTTGTCCCTATCTTTGTCTCTCAACTGCGCCAAAAAACTTAACAACTAAGACATATACATAGTTACAGAGAGCAAAGGGGTCCTAAGTCCAGCTAGGGTGAAGATTCACTGGAATAAAGGCCACAATCCAGGGCCCAACCCAGGTTTTATTAAAACTCCATGAGGGGAGTGGCTCAGGGATAAGTGACAGGAAGAGTGGTGGGAAGCACATGAGTACCATGAACTTGGGCTAAGTAAGAGGACTGAGATCACCTCTGCAGCATGCACAGAGAATAATCTGCATAACACAACTTAGGTAGTATCTAATATTTTGGGGTCAGTGCTTCAGCTCTGATGTACAGTCTTTTTCACCCTGGGAAGTCATAGCCTTTTATCTCAAGGCTATGTCCCAGTTCTCACCTACAGTGTGGAGCAAGGCTCTCCATCCCACCCAGCTCAACCATGTTTCTCCCAGAGTCACTGAGCAGGAAACAGGACTCTTGCCTTGTGTTATGGTTGAAACACTGTGTCAACTTGAGTTTAGAAGTTTAACTAAGAGATTCAGAAGGAAGCCAGGATTCTTATTTTGTAAATATCCTCATTCTGTGCAAGAGCAGGGCACAGAGGTGGTGAGAGTGCTACATCTGCCCTGGGGGGATAGCATGCTTACAATATAAGGGCTTGTTCTCCCCAACCCTTTGTTCTGGTTGCTTTTGCAAGTGCTGCCTTTAAGTGCTGCCCAGGTGCCATGCAGCTCTGCCTTGCAGCCAACTGATTATGGACTGAAACCTCCACAAACAGTGAGCTAAATAAACCTTTCATAGCCAGGCATGGTGGCACACTCCTGTAATCCCAGCATTCAGGAGGCTGAGGCACGAGGATCATTGCAAGTTTGAGACCAGCCTCAGCTACAAAGTGAGCTCAAGGCCAGCCGGAACTGCATAATGAGACCCTGTCTCAAAAAGATAGATAGATAGATAGATAGATAGATAGATAGATAGATAGATACAACAAACCTTTCCCTCTTTCATTTTGGGTATTTATTTTGTCCCAGCAATGACAAAAAAGTAACCCAGACACCTTGCTTCAAAGATTACACATCAGTTCCTCAGCCAGCCCAATTTACATTGCTAAAAGCCAATTGAAGGGACAAAGAAATGGCCTAGCCAGCTCTGTACACATCAATACATGGAGACAGAGCCGCATTTATCCAAAATGGAGATAACTGCTCTTCTTTCAAGGAGAGTCTTCCAGGTGGTTCCCCACATACTGGCAATTCAGATATGCTAAAGTAGAAAACATAAATGTATATCCTTTTTAAACTGAAAAGTGAAAGTTACTAAACTTAAAAAAAATGTTACCACGATATTCAGCAACAGTGAATCTTTTCCTTGAAACTGTGAAAGAAGAAAAAAGAAATCTGCACTAGAAAAAAATCTATTGTAACTAAAATTGCAGAAGTGTACTATACCCTAGAACTGAGGGAAGCTGAGACATAAGGACCACAAGTTCAAGCCCAGGTTGAGCAATTTAGCAAGACCCTGTTTCAAAATAAAAAGTAAAAAGGGGGCTGAGGATTTAGCTATATATGAAATTTCAGGATTCAATCCCCAGTACCAAATTTAATATATAAGTACATGATAAAAACTTAGTCATTCACCTCATTTCATCTCATCATATAGCTACTGTATTATTTCACATCATCACATGAAGGTGAGTGGAGCACATTAAGATATTTTGAGAGACCACAGTAATGTAACTTTTCAAAGTATATTTTGTAATTATTCCATTTTATTATGTTATTGTCATTAATCTCTAGTGTACCTAATTTGTAAATTAAACTTTGTCATAGGTACAGCACTGCAAAAAACATTATATATAAGTTTTGGTACTACCCACAGTTCTGAGCATCCACTGTGGATCTCAGAATGTATTCCCTAAGAAAATGAGGAACTACTGTTTACCTGTAACATTCTTCTTCACATGTTAGTGCTATAATAAGTTGCTTAGGATTTGACAATAATCTCTACTACATATTCACATGTTTCAGTGTATGTTGTTATAATCAAACATAGAAATGACAGCAACCAAAAACTTGAAATTAATTTGGTAAAAAAATTACTTAAATAATGTAACTCTCAAAAAGGCAGAGTAAGCATATAATGGAAAGTCAAGTACATTTTTCTTCTTACTAACAAATTTGGTAAGCATAAGACTAATCCTGTGGGGTACAATTTTAATGTAAGAACACATTTATAAAAAGAAAACTTATGGATATTTTGTGATACAAATTAAAGAGCAATTAGAGGTCTCTGATCAAGTTTCTCCTGCTGAATTCAGTTGACCTTGACAGTGTCTAAAGCCCAGCTACGTACCTCTGATAAGCACTGAGTCAGAGTAATTGTCTATACATTAAGGCACCCTGGGCTAGTCAAGGACACTTTTAACTATGCTCAACCTGTAAGGACTCCCTCCCCTTGTTCCTGGAATGTTTCTATATTATGGTAAACAATTCCTTTGTTTCAATAAATCTGTTCAAGACTAGCCTGCCTATCAATAATGACTCAATGCATGTAACCAATTATGTAATATTTTGTCACTTGCTTTGTACTTTCCACTTCTAAATGCTATATAAACTAAACTCTTTGTAAACTCAGTACTGTTGCCTTTGAGAATGATTCTGCAACAGTCTGCTAGCATAAACATTTTTTTTTTTAGCATAAAGATTAAAGGCTGCTTTCATATCTCCTCGGTGCAATAAGTCTTCCATTTGGTTTGACTCAGGAATTTACCTGCAACAATCTCATTTCTTCAATCTCATCCAATACAATTCATGAAAACATGACAGAGATTAAAGTTAATACAAACTACTTCAAACATCAGAAGATTACAGCTGTATAACAAATGTGTAGGGTTTAGGGGACTGTTCTTTTTCAAATACCCCAAAATACAAAGCCTCAAACTTTGACCATATTCAAAGAGGTGGAAAGCACAAAATTTTCCAGGATATGTTAAGCATGTTATTAAGGCCATAGCAATGAAAAATCCTCACATACTGACGGGGTGGAGACAGGGATGAGGGCAGATTGACTAAACAACGAATATAAGCACAGGGGCAGTAATTAGCTTTTATAGAAACTGGGAAGAATAACAAAAAAAAAAAAAGAGGCTAATTCCAAAGAGATCTGAAAAAAAGGAAACAAATGTCCTTGAGTAAAAGCATAATTTGGGTGAAGACACAAAGGTTAGACTTAGACTAGCATAAGCAGTAAACATTTTTACAAATAGATCAGCAATTTCCAGTTCCAAGTATTTATAATAACGTACCAAATTATTAGCATTAATTGTCAGTATCTCCAGTGAGAAAGCTGAAGTTCAAAGATACATATTAATGGCCCAATATCAATCAGCAGTGCAAAAACAAGGTGTGAGCCACTACTTTCAAACTACCATTCTTCTAGTGAAATACTATAAAAACTATTTTACTTATTGATTCAAGATGTCTAGAAGAATTAATGAAACTTTTCAAAGATGGGCTGTTTTAGCAATGAACAGCCTCCAGGCCCTTCTGTTTAGTGTCATTTCTGTGTGCAAAGAAAAACCTACAAGCTTCTGACCAATAAATGAACTCACATAATACACTTATATAGTAACTAATATATGAAACATATAGTAACAGAAAAGTATTAAAACATAAAAATGAATGTAACAATTTAGCTCAGTCCTGCAAAACAGCTATTTTGTTGTTAGGTACTCTACCAACACTATATACAAATATCTATGTCCTTGCCCTCAAGCAGCCCAACTGAGTGAAAAACACTATCAACAAATAATTACACTGCAGATTAAGTGCAATGCTGGAATAATGTACGCATGGCACTATCCTACCTCACACAGGGAACAGAGAGGAAGTAAAGACACAGGGAAGGCTCCACAACATGCTGACCCCAGGATTGGATCTTATAAGGTTGTTTTTCAAAAAGAGAAAAACAGAGCCGGGCCTGGTAGTGCACACCTCTAATCCCAGCACTCAGAAGGCTGAGACAGAAGGATTTTTGTGAGTTCAAGACCAGCCTGGGCTACAAAGTGAGCTCAAGGCCAGCCTGAGAGAGAGAGAGAGAGACAGAGAGAGAGAGAGAGACAGCCAGACAGACAGACAGACAGACAGACATACTAAATACAAGAGAACATGAGAAATGAAATATTGCCTGGAGGGGAGGGGAGGTAGCAGGAGGGGAAGACAGGTTGTCCTTTCACATTCTCCTTCTAGTAACTGTAAAAAAATGGACACCCAAAAGAACTCAGCAGCCAAGGGAAGCCTCAGCTCCTTCCTCTCCCACACCTGGAAGACCTTAGCAGCCAATGGGAGCCTTGGCTGCCCTTCCCCCACACCAGGAAGATCTCAGCAGTCCACAAGATCGTGGGCCACCTGTCCCCTGCACCTGGATGACCTCAACAGCCAGAGAGCCTTTGCCCAGAGAGAGCCTGTACCTGGACGACCTGAGCAACCGACAGGATCATTGGTTGCCCTTCTTCCGCACCTAGACAAGTCCTGCAGCCAAGGAGAGCCTCAGCTGCCCTTCCCCTGCACCTGGACGACCTCAGCAGCCCAAAGGAGCCTCACCCCACCCCAAGACACGGAAGACCTCAGCAGCACATGGACCATCAGTGACCACTTCCACCACCTGCAGTACGTCAGTGAGCTGGTGGGAGCCTCAGCAACCTCTCCACTGACACAGTGGATCAGAGGGGCCTGGCAAAAGTGCAGTGAGTTCACCCTTTAAGCAGCGGGCCTCAGTGAGTCAACAGGAGCCTCAACAAACCCTACCCCCACCTGAGGGACTGTGGTGAATAAGAGCACAGGTGAGTCCTTCTTCCATACAGAGAACCCCACATGGGTTGGGGAGAGTGCTGGCCACTCCACAACTGGAGGAACCCAAAAAAGCCCCTGAGACACCTAGTAACATAGTAGGGTCCTGGCTGGGGCACAAAATATAGACAGGTAGGTCTGGCGGCCTGGAACAGTGCAAAGCTGCAGTAACAAGGGTTAGCTCACATTAATACTCCTAGAATAGTCAGCCTAGGAAGAATACAGGAATCAAGAAACAGACCCCTTAGGAGAAATTCAGGTTACTGGCCCTCCCCTGCATTGTAGGACCAAACAACTGGGCAAACATCAGCCACACAGTATGACCCAAAGACACACATGACAGACAGTTAAGATTAGCAGTATTGAAAAAACCAAAATAGTAACCTAAGAGGTGAAAAATGACAAAACAAAAAAGCAAACTACAATCTCAAATGCCCAGCCTTTCAGGAACAAGTACAGGAGACATCAAAATAGAGCACACTGGAAGTCATATGCCTGAGATTTCTAAAAACAGAGCAAGTGAAAGAAAGAAAGAAATCCATGAGGCTACAGAAGGAATCAGATTAGAAACAATCTCCAGGTAAAGCAACAAATGACACTCTTAATAAAAGAGTTGCTCAGCAGAGCTAGGGAAGACATAGACGAAAAAAGTATAGGAGCATGGGAAAAATGATGGAAACCTTGAGTGAACAATGTAGGAAAGAAAGAGAATTCATGAAACAAATTCAAACAGATATCCAGGAAATTAAAAATTCCATTAAAAGTTGCTAAAACTGCTTGAACAAAACAGAAGATAGACTTTCAGACCTTGAAGACAGATCACAGCTAGTAATCACGAAAGGAAAGAACTCTTAAAAACAACAAGAGATCATGAAAAACGAATTCAACAACTTCAAGATGATGCAAAGAAAAACAACATAAGACTGATAGGTGCCAATGAAAATCCAAGAGTCAATGCAAATGACATAAAAAAAATTCACAGAAGTAATAGCAGAAAATTTCCCAAACATGGGAAAAGTATCTGATATACAGATAAGTCAGGCAAATGCAACTCCAAACAGCCATAACCAAAATAAATCTACACCCAGACATATAATAATCAAGATCCCAGAAATTCAGCATGGAAACAGTGATTAGGGAACAGGCACAACTCACCTATCAAGGAAACTCCATTAGAATCATAGCAGACTTCTCAACACAAACCCTCAAACTCAAAATGAGATTGGAGTGAAGTATTTCAAACCTGGAAAGAAAACCGCTTTCAACCCTGCAAAACTTTCTTTGAAAATTAATGGAGAAATAATATACTTCCATCACGAAGAATAATTGAAGAAATTCATATCCACAAAACTGACGTTAGGAAGAGTACTGAAACACATACTAGAGAGAGACAAAAATGACTAAAATTCCCAGAACAACAACAGAAAGAAACCACAAGGCAGAGTGAGCAATTAAACAAAGGGAAAAGTAGAGAATCAACAATAGGAAAATAACATGATAAAGTTACATTAGTACATGTCAGTCATAACCATCAATGTAAATGGCCTCAATTCACCAATTAAAAGAAATTGCTTGACAGAACAGATCAAGAATGAGAATCTGACAATATGCCATATACAAGAAACACATCCAATTAGAAAGGAAACTCATAGACTGAAAATCAAAGAATGGAAAACAATATTCCAATGAACAGAAACCAGAAAAAAGCAGGGGCAGCTATTTTGTATGCAGACAATGTGAATTTCAAACCAAAAACAATCAAAAGAGATAAAGAAGGTCACTTCATACTTGTTTTGGGTAAAAATTCAAGAGGAAGAGATAACAATCATAAATATACATACACCAAATACAAGAGCACCCAACTATATAAGACAAACACTAACAGATATGAAAAACCAAATTGTAATGGGGAACATTAATGCCTCATTGTCACAAAAAGATAGAACAACTAGACAAAATGCCAGCAAAGAATAACAGAAATAAATCAAACTTGTGAACAAATGGACTTACTAGATGTTTACAGAGTGTTCCACCCAACAACATCAGAATACACATTCTTCTCAGCTGCACATGGGACATTCTGTAAAACAGACTGTATTAGCCCATAGAACATCATTAAGTAAATGCAAAGGGACTGAAATTATCCCATGCATATTATCTGACCATAGCGCATTTAAAATTAATGGCAAAAGAAATTGCAAAACCTATACAAACACACGAAAATTAAATAACACCCTCCTGAACAACCAATGGATTACAGATGAAATTAAAGAAGAAATCAAACAATATCTACAATTCAATGAAAATGCAGATGAAACATACCAGAACCTGTGGGATGCAATGAAAGCGGTCCTAAGAGGGAACTATATACCAACAAATTGTCACATCAGAAAACAGAACAAGCATGAATAAACAATCTAATGCTGCACCTCACACTTCTAGAAAAAGAAGGGCAAGTCAAACCCAAAGTTCGCTGAAGAGAGAAAACTATAAAGATCACAGCAGAAATTAACACAGTTAAGACTAAGAAAACAATACAAAGAATTAATGAATCAAAGAGTTGGTTGTTTAAAAGAATATGTGAAAATGATAAACTCTAGCCAAACTTATCAAGAAAAGGAAAGAAAAAACTCAAATTGAAGCAATGAGGAATGAAAAGGTCCTGAGGAAATTCAGAATATAATGAACTATCCTACTTTGAAAATCTTTACTCACATAGGCTGGAAAACACAGAGAAAATGGGCAGATTCCTAGAAACGTATGAATTACCAAAGCTGAATTGAAGAAGACACAAAAATTTCAAATAATCCAATATCAGTTAATGAAATCGAAAATGTAATTTTAAAAACTTACCAGCAAAGAAAAGCCCAGGACCTGATGGATTCATAGCTGAATTCCACAAAAAATTTAGAGAGAATTTAACACCAATACTCCTCAAACTCTTCAGGTGAAGCTGAAAGGGAAGAAATTCTCCCTAACTACTCCTGGAGGCACGTATTACTCTGATACCAAAACCAGAGAAAGACCCAACCAAAAGAAGACAACTACAGGCCAACCTCCCTAATGAACATCAATGCAAAAATTCTCAATAAAATACTACCAAATAGAATGCAGCAAATCATCAAGAACATTATACATCATGACCAAGTGGGATCCATTCCAGGAAT
>RJWT010019648.1:0-18352 GCA_004365215.1 Cuniculus paca | reverse complement strand
AAATAAGGGTTGGCACTGGGGATATAGCTCAGCGGCACAGCACGCTCACTTGAGGTTGTGAGTTCTATCCCTGGTACCAAAATAAAATAAAATAAAATAAGGTTTGGGGATGTAGCTCAGTGTGAAGACCCTGGGCAGTTCCCAGTACCAAACACAAATAAACAACAACAAAATGTGTCCACTATCATTTGAAATGGTTTCTTTCAGAGGCTGGGATAGTTCTTTCCTGCAAAATCCAAGATAGGGACTCCACTTAAATAGGAACTCCACTTAAACATTATGTCAGAGCTGCACAGAGACTAAAAATTGCTGCACAGATCATATTCGGAAGAGCTTCATGTTTTAGATGAAGAGACCAAGGTTCAGAAGTGTTAATGAACAAGTCAAAGCTAGGTGCAGGTTTAGATCAGGGTCCCTTTGTACTATGTCATGAGGATTCTCATTACTTGCTCTCAGGTCATGGATGTTGGTTTCTAATTGACAAAACACAAAATAGAACTCTTATTAAAAATGAATACTCCATTTATAAGTATAGTAGTTGTTTTGTAAAAAAGTAAAGTATAGCAGGTCATTATGCTTCCTCCCTGTTTAAGCATGTGGGTAGGGTAGCTGAGTGCGGTGATGTATGTCCTTAATCCCAGCTACTCATGAGGTAGAAGCAAGAGGATCAAAAGCTCAAGGCCAGTCTAGGCAATTTGAGTGAGACCGTGTTGCAAAGTAAGAAGGGGTTAGGGATGCAACTCCACGGTAGAGTGCCTGGCACACTCCGGGGTCCTTTTTTTGATTTCCAGCACAGGGTAAGTGGAGTGGGAGTGGGGTGTTGGGTTAGAATATTGTTTTTCAACCTTCTTTTTTTGAGACAGGGTGTTGCTATGTAGTTTGAGCTCTGTACCTCATACTGGCCTTGACCTTTCAGGGATTTTCCTGCCTCACCCTCCCAGTGCTGGGAATAAAGGCATACACCACCACACCTGGCCTCAACCTTCATTTCTTTTCCTTCTTCCTCCCACCTTCCATCTTTCCCTTCCTTTTTCTCTTTTTTTCCCCTAAAGAGGCTTTTTGGGATTCTTGCAATGTTCCATGACATTTTACTATTACATGCTGTAGCCCTTTAGCTCCAAGATTTTTAACAAAAAACTATTCAGTCCCTACCCCTGAAAGCATTCATTGTAATGATGGTACACACACACACACACACACACACACACACACACACACCCAGAGTCATTTTTGGCTTTTTAATTAACGTCTTCCCCTCTCCTAGTGCTATGCTGTCTGTGGAACCCAGGGCCTCACTCAAGCTAGGCAAACACTACCCCTGATCTATACACACACCCTTGTCTTTTAAATTATTTTTGGATTTTAGAAGAAACAGAAATAAGAGGAAAACCAGAAACTATATAAACTTTTAATCAGCTGGCAATTTTTCAAGTCCAAGTTCTTTATTGTACCCAACCCAACTTTTCAAATGTATTTCTAAGTAGTATCTAGAATATACTTTGAAGCAAAAGGTTTCTCATTCTGTTGGGGGTGGTGCCATTTCTGTCAAGAATGCATGAATTTTGAGTAAGCTAGAATGATGAAATAATTCTTAACTGTCTTTCAAAACACTAACTTTAATTTCTTGTATTTGTTGCAGGCTTTCTTAGAAATGGCTTCTGAGGAAGCTGCTGTTACTATGGTTAATTATTACACTCCTGTTACTCCTCATCTTCGAAGCCAGCCTGTTTATATTCAGTATTCCAATCACAGAGAACTTAAGACTGACAATCTGCCTAATCAAGCTGTAAGTATTAAAGGCATCTTTATAAATAGGCATAAGCACACATGTTATCATAATTTAAAATTAGTTGTCTATACATTAGAAAGAAAGAAGAACCATGTCCTTTCCTTCATTTTAGGATACATTATTACTCAGGTTTGTGTATATAATTTCTTCTGAGGCTTAAGAGTAAAGGCAGTCAGTACCATTTAGAAATACTTGAAGTTATAATATTAGAAATGATAGATACTTTTGTTTTTCCTTTGAAACTATTTCTATAGTAAAAAGATATTAAAGCTGGGTATAGAATGCATGCCTATAATTCTTGCACTATGGTGGATTGAGGTAGGATTGTAACCTCAAGCTCAGCCTGGGTAACTTGGTGATTTAGCAAGATCCTGGCTCAAAATAAACTTAAAAAGTGGGGAGGGACAATTGGGGATGTAGCTTAGTGCGAAGGCCCTAGGTGTAATCCCCTGTACCAGGAAAAAACAAACAAAAAACAAGAACTTTTGATGTTTCGAAGCTTTTTCTTAATGTTATGGACGTGTTTTCTTAACATACAGAATCACTTTGTAATTACCGTATTCAGTGACTACACATTATTCCCTTCTATAGGAGAGTCCTGGTTTATCTGTTTTCTTTTTGGTGGACATTAAAGTTTTGTTTTTTATTTTTTGCTTTTACATATAGTACTGCAATAACATTTTTAGTACATTTGCAGCATTATTAGTTATGTTTCTGTAAGTGAGATTGCTAGGACAAAGCATGTGCATGTATTATATATTTGATATATGCTTACAAAGTATGTTACAGGTACTACATGATTACTTTTTGTAAAGATCATGTGCCTGCCACTTATGACTGCTACTGATAATGTATGAGCAAGTGGATTTTTTTCATATCTTTAATATGACACATGAGAAATTTTCTTTTTTCTTAATTAGTAATATACTTAAGTATCTGTTAATGCAATTTTCTGCCACTTAAGTTACTGCAAAATATACGTAATGCAGTATTTATCATTTCAGCCATTTTAAGTGTACACATCTGTAGAGTTAAGTGCATTCAAATAGTTGTACAGCCACCACCACCATCCATCTTTAGAACTTTTTCATCATCTCAAACTAAAACTATTAATGAATAACTTCCCATGCTCTCCTCTCCTTAGTCTCTGACAACTGCCATTCTACTTTCATTCAATATGAATTTTTCTCCTTATATAATTAAAAGAATGTGTTTAAACATTCAGTAAGCTCTTAAGATTGTCCTGATACAATCTTTAAGATTTAAATGAACTATATTCTAATAGTTGTATATTTTGGTTGTTTTTTGTTTTTGTTCGTTTTGTTTTTTAAGACAGGGTCTCACCACATAGCCCAGGCTAGCCTTGAACTTGAGGTGATTCTTCTGCCTTAGCCTTCTGAGTGCTAGGTTTATAGACAGGGGTCACCATGACCAGATGGTTGCTTTTATTTTGATGTTTACATTTTTATCGTCACAGTACAGCACATGCATACTCATGTTTATAGCAGTATAATTTTTTTATTTTTTATTTTATTTTATTTTATTTTTTTTTGCGGCACCAGGGATTGAACTCACAACCTTGTGCTTGCCAGGCAGGCACTTAGGCCACTGAGCTAGATCTCCAGCCCTTGTCTTTTTGAGACAGGGTCTCACTATGCCGTTCAGGCTGGCCTTGAGCTCACTTTGTAGCCCAGGCTGGTCTCGAACTCACAATGATCCTCCTGTCTCAGCCTCCTGAGTGCTGGGATTACAGGCATGAGCCACCATGCCCAGCTTTAGCAGTATAATTTATAATGGCTAGAGTTTTCAAGCACCCTGTATGTCTATCAACAGATAAATGGATAAAGAAAATTTATATACAGTGGAGTACTACTCTTCATAAAGAAAGACAGACTTGAGTCATTTGTAGGAAAATGGATGCACCTTCAGACCATAAATAAAATAAATCAACCACACAAGCTTAAATATTGCATGATTCTTCTTATATAAGAAACCCAAATTACCAATAAAGAGCAAAATAAAAGATGGATAATGGGAAGTAGAAAGATAGGTTTTTCTCAAATGGAAAATTAGATCGAGAGATGGAGAAAGTGGGAGAGAGGAAAGGAAACGGAGATGCAACCAGGAATTAAGATGTGTTACCTACGTGTACCAACTCTACACAAGGAATGCAAACATTATGTACTGCAAACATTAAAAAACCGTTGTATTAGGAATATGATGAATGTGGAGAGTGTGTTTAGTTTTTTTTCTCCAAGACATGAGTATGTAATTTTCTAAAATAACCCATTTATTATCCATTCATTTGAAACTAGTCTTTCTAGTTTTTCATCCACATCTTGCATGTTAATAGTAAACACAGGCACAGGCACACACACTCATTGGACATGTCTGTGCATTCTGCTTGTGTGGCTCAGTCTGCCATTGGGTGTACTGCTCAGATGGTATGTATGCCCTCCATTTCTGCTTCAGTGAATACTATAGCCAATATATTCTAGGGCAAAGTACTGTCTCTTTGGAAATCAGCCAGTATTTCTTGTTTGTTTTTCCAGATATATTTTAGAATTATTTTGGTAATTCTTGTTCCCTAAAAAGCACATTTGGAATAGCGTAGATTTTATAAATTAATTTGGGAATAATTAACATACTGCTCTCTGATCTTTTTGAGGGGAAAGTTATATTTTATTTTCCATTATATCTTTCAATAGAGTTTTAAATTTTCCTTCATTTATGTCTTTCATTTTTCTCATTAGTGTACTCCTAAGTATGTCAGTACAAATCTTGAAGAAAGAAATAATTTAATAGAACTCTTTAAGATTGGATTATTCTAAAGGAAAAACAGTGAGAAATCCCAGTTGCTTGGCAACTAGAGGTGCCCAAATGACCTAGCTTATTCTTAGATAGCCTTGATTTCTTCCCAATGCCATTTCCATTTTGTTACTTTTATGCAATTTTTGTTCATTAATATTTGATAAAATGTTTTATTTAAAGTCCTGTACCATCCATGAATAAAAATTGAAGGTTCCTGTCTCCATACATAAGAAGTATCATTTTTCTTTTTATTTGGACAGACCCAGGATACTAATAGATGAGAGTTTCTTTTCCTTTCCTTCTCTGAGTAGAAGGATATCCCAACACATACACATAACTTCTTTCTAACCCATGGACATACTTGTCAGAGGGACAGGTAAATACTAAATAATTCTGTTTCTCTCTCTTTTTCTCTCTCTCTCTTTCTGTCCATCTCTCTTTCTGGGTTTCCCCCCTCTGCTGGGGGTTCATACTGAGCTGCATGCCCATCTCTTTGTGCTTCTTATTTTGATACAGTATCTCACTTAGGTTGTCCAGGCTGAGCTTGATCATCCTGCCTCAGCCTCCCTGAGTGCTGGAATGACAGGCTTGAGCCACTGTGCCCAGCTTGTGTCCTTGATTTAAACTAAAATCATAACTACAAAACTCAGATGATGTTCTGAAGTTCAGCATTTGAGAAGTAATTATGTTAATGGCAGTTACCGTATATATGGTTTTCTTGAACTTGTGGGCAGAAGTTTACAAATTTGCAGAGTTGGACATTAAAAAGGTTTTCCCCTTTAAAAGGTTCCCTGAAAAATTAAACTGATTAATTGTTTAAGATCTATACATTTACTGTGTTAGTTTTCCATTTTCTTGACTTTAGAAACATCTTCTTAACATCCCGGCATGTTTAGATTTTACATGAAATATCTCCTTTTCCTGACTTAAAATCTTTGTTGCTGTTGAAAATTGTAGACAGCTTATTTTCTAGAATATCCTTCAATTTGAATTTGTCTCATATTTCTTCATGATTCAATTCAGGGTGTGTGTCTTTGACAGTTATGTAATGGAAATAATATAGTACTCTTTACTTCTTTTTGTAATAAGAAGTAGCATAGAATTTCAGTTTGTTCCATTACCAATGATGTGCTTTTTAATCACTTGATTAGACTGGTGTTTGCCAAGTTTCTATATTGTAAAGTCAGTAGATTTGTCCCTAAGTATCCATGGATGGGTGCGGTTCCAGAACTCTTCACCTGTACCAAAATCCAAGGATGCTCAAGACAGTTACATGAAATCATGTAATATTTGTATGTCACATTCATGTGTCCTCTCATATTCTTTAAATCACCTCTGGATTACTTACAGTATCTAATGTAATGTAAATGCTGTGTAAATAGTTGTTACACCAGGTTGTTCAGGAACTAATAACTAGTAAGTCTTATGTATGTTCAGTACAGATGCAGTATTTTTTTCGTAAATAGTTTCAGTCCACAGTTGAATGCAGGACCTACAGATACAGACACCCAACTGTATTTAACAGAAAGAAATAGGGCCAGAGGTATACAGCTCAGTGGTAGAATACTTGCATAGCTTGTGCGATATCCTGGGTTCCATCTCCAGCACTACACAGGAAAAAAAAAAAAAAGAAAAGAAAAGAAGAAGAAAGAAAAAGAGGCATAGAATTTAGTGGTTAGGTATTTTAAAACATAAATACACGGTTTCATATCAACTGTCAATTCTTACCAATATAGACTTAAGGTTTCCTATTTTATTTCTTGGATTTCTTTTGTTGTTGTTGTTGTTAAAATTACTACTATTTTGGTGCTCAAATTATCCCAGATTTGGACAGTAGGAACCCTTTCAAGTTGGCTGCTGTATCGTTTTGACATATTTCCACTGTATTTTCAACATTTCTTGCATTTTCACAAAAGCTAAACCATACAGAACAAAAGTATTTCACACTCATCGTGTGCTGCTCCTGATCATTCGTTAGTTCATTTTGTCAGTACATGTTTACATTCCTTCTGTGCAGTTGATACATGTACATAACACACACCTTTTTTTCATCAGCTTTCTCTCTCCTTCCACCCCCTCCCTCCATCCTTTTGTTTACTTGCTGAGAAAGGTCGATCTTTCTATTTCTTATTATCCATCTTCTTTTGCTTTTTATTTATGATTTGGGTGTCTCATATAAGAGAAGCGGCAAGATACTTCAACTTGGTGTCTCATTTATTTCACTTAACATTATAGTCTCAAGGTACATTTTCCTATAGATAATTCAAGGTAATCTTTCTTTTTGACAGAGTAGTACTCCATTGTGTGTAAAGACCACATTTTCTTTATCCATACATTTGTTGATGAACATATTGATTGCTTCTAAGATTTAGCTGTTATAAATTGTGGTGCTATAAACATGGGTTTGCATGTATCACTATAACACAATGTCTTTAACTCTTTCAGGAAGATACCTAGAAGGGGAATAACTGGGTCAAATGGAATTTCTAATTCTAGTTCTTTGAGGAATCTCCGTATTGATTTCCACGGTGGTTGTACTTACATTTCCACTAACAGTGTAGAAGAATTCCTTTTTCCCTGAAGCCTTACCAACATGTTATTACTTGATTTCTTGCTGATGGCCATTTTTTCTGGGTTAAGATAGAATCTCACTGTTGTTTTAAGATACATTTCTTGAATGGCAAGAGATGTTCAGCATTTCTTTATGTATTTATTGGCTATCTGTACTCCTTTTGTAATGTGTCGGTTCATTTCACTTGCCCATTACTTTCTCAGCAAGTAAACAAAAATTGGGTCTTTTCTTTTGGGGGAGGTCTAATTTTTTTGAGTTCTTTATATAATCTAGATATTAGTCTGAGAAATACTGGCAACTTTTTTTCCCTATTCTGTAGGTTTTCTTTTCATTCTGGTTGTTTCTATTGCTATGCAGGAGTTGTTTTTTTGACGATTGTTGATTCTTGGTACTGTTTCCTAAGCAACTGGGTTTCTGTTCAGAAAGTCCTTGCCTATGCCAGTGACTCGAAAGAGTTTAACTGTTTTATCTTTCAGAAAGTTAAGTGTTTCTTTTTTAACATTTAGTTCTTTGATCTATTTTTGATTTTATTTTAGTGCATGATAGATTTTAGTCTTGTGCAGGTGGACAGCCAGTTTCTCTACAACACTGCTAACGTGGCTTTCTTTCCTCCAGTGTATGATTTTGGCTACTCTGTCAAATATCAAATAGTTGACTGTGCTAGGGGTTGTTTTTGCACCATCTGTTCTGTTCCGTTGATCCTCATGTCAGTTTTTGTGCCAGTACCATCCTGCTTATATCATTGTAACTCTAATCCAACTCAAGTCTGGGGTTATGATGCTTCCCACTGTCCTCTTGTTATCCATGATTGCTTTTACTATTTTGGGTCTCTTCTGGTTCCATACGAATTTTAGGATTGTTTTCTCTAGTTTTGTGAGTACTGTTGGAGTTTTGATTAGGATTACATTAAATCCATATATCAGTTGTGGAGCTTTAGCTATTTTGACTACATCGCATCTGCCTGTCCAGGAACAGGGGCTATCTTTCCATTTTCTGATGATCTCCTTGATTTCCTTTTTCAGCGTACTGTAGTTTTTGTTGTAGAGGTCCTTCCTTAGTTCAGTTAATTTCTATATATTTATATCTTTCTTGGTGCTATTGTAAAAGGTATTTTTTTCCCTCATTTCTTGTTAATAGGTTCATTATTAGTGTACAGGAACCCTATTGATTTTTGTGTGTTGATTTTATATCCTGCTACATGACTGAATTTGGTTATTCCAAGAGTCCTTTGGGGTGATTATTTGAGTCTTCTAAGTAGAAGGCCTCCAAATAATGGTAATTTTACTATACACATTCCTTTTATTTCTTTTTCTTGCCTAATTGCTCTTGCTAATTTTTCTACGTGCTGTGTTGAACAGGGATGGTGATAGTGGACATCCTTCTCTTGTTCGTGATTTAGAGTAAAAGTGTTCAGTTTTTCCCCATTTAATATGTTAGTAGTAGGTTTGTCATAAATGGCTTTTATCAGATTGAGATGAGATCTGTCTCCCTCTCCATTTCCCCTCCCCCTTTTCTAGGAGCCTTATATTTTCCTTTCTTTAGTGTTTTTTAGGTGTGTTTTTTTTTTCCCATGAAACAATGTTGGATTTCATCAGAAGCCTTTTCTGCATCTATTGAGATGATCATGTGATTTTTTTTTTAAAATCTTGGCTTCTGTTTATGTGATTTATTACATTTATTGATGTGCATATGTTAAGCCATTCTCGCATCTGCAGGATGAAGCCTATTTGTTCATTATGCATGATCTTTTTGACGATTCATTATATTCTGTTTGTCAGTCAGTACCTTATTGAGGATTTTTGCATCTGTATTCATTAAAGAGATTGGCCTGTATTTCTCTTTTGGTTGGATCCTTGTCTAGTTTTGGAATCAGGGTAGTGCTAGCTTCTATGATTTTGGGAATATTCCTTCTTTTTCAGTTTCATTAAAGAACTTGAGGAACATTGGTGTTAGATCTTCCCCTGAAGTTTTTGTAGAATCCAACAGTGAAAAGACCTGGGCTTTTCTCTGTAGGTTTTTTATGACTGCTTCCCTGAATTATTCAGGGTTTTTAAATCTTCTTGGTTCAGTTTTCATAATTCATATGTATTTAGGAATCTCATTTCTTCTGATTCTCCCATTTATTAGCATAAAGTTTGCATCATAATTAATCTTTTTGAGTTTGATGGTGTTTTGTTTTGTTTTGTTGTTTTGTTGAGACGGGGTCTCACTGTGTAGCCTAGCTGGCTTTGAGTGTAAAGCGACCTTCTTACCTCAGCCTCCTGAGTGCTGGGATTACAGGCATGCGCCACCACACCTGGCCCAGTGGTGTCCATTTTGATTGCACTTTTTTAATTTCTAATTGTGTTGATTTGGGTCTTTTTTCTGCTTTACGTGGGTTAGACTGGCAAAGGGTTTGTCTGTTTTGTTTATTCTTTTGAAGAACAAACTCAATTTATTGATTCTTTTTCTTTTCTTTTTTTTGTCTCAATTTCACTGACTTCTGGTCTAATCTTTACATTTTTCCTTCTTTGTAGTGACTTTGAGTTTGAATTCTTGTTTTTCTAGGAGTTTGAGGTGCATTGTTAGGTTATTTATTTGGGCTTACTCTGCTTTTCTCATGTGGGCACTCACAGCTATAACCTTCCCTCTTAGGACTGCTTTTATTGTGTCCCTTAAATTTTGATTATGTTTACTGGAATCATCATTTAGTTCTAGAAACTATCTTCTTCCTTGATTTCTTCTGTAATCTATTGAAGAAGAGCCTATTGTTCAACAGCCTATTGTTTAGTTTCCATGCATTTGGATAATTTTTGTGTTTTCTTTTGTCATTGATTTCTAACTTCTTTACAGTAGGATCTAATAATATGCATGATATAATTTCAGTTCTTTTACATTTACTTAAGCTTGTTTTATTGACCTACCCTAGTTCTGGAACCAGCCATGTTTTAGTATTCCCTGGTTTGTTTTAGAAGTTTGTTTGCCTGTCCTTCCTTGGATACTAACAACCCTTGCCAGGTTTATGCCTCCATTGAATTACCTCCTTAACCAGTTCACTCTTGCCTCTGTACCATCCTTCTGCCTCTCTAGGCACCCATTCTTTACCCTACTTAAGCTGTCTTCACCACACTGGCATCTTATACCATGTGGACGTCCTCCTAACTGTCCTTGTGCTCTTGGTACTTTGCTAAGCCATCCTTCGCCTGGTTGCCCTTACTCTTCTCATGCTCCTTAGGTTCTGTTACAGAACATCCAGTGTACACATGGATACCTTCTTTACCTTGTTTTGTCTTGGGTTCCTCTTACCTGGCAGCTCTGCCTTGTGGATGCTTTCCTCACTTTGTTGTGGCTATGATGCTTCATTTCAGCAAGCCCAGCTCTATGGATGACCTCCTTTCCCTACCCTGAACCCACCACTGCACCCCCGCCTTCCCCCTCTGTCCTTACCTTGTACTGCTGAAAGGCTTTAGAACTGAGTTGTTCAAGAAAGGAAAGGAAGAGAAGAGTGAAAAAGAAGAGGGATTTGAGTGATTTTTATACATGATCTTTAATAGTCCTTTCATGTTGTCTTTTTAAAATTAGGAAATAAAAGTCATATCCAACATTTTATTTTTTTCAGTATTTTTTTCATCTTTTCCAGTAAGCTTTAGCCGTGTGTGTGTGTGTGTGTGTGTGTGTGTGTGTGTGTGTGTGTGTTTGTGTGTGTTTTGAGACAGGGTCTTACTGTGAGGTTCAGGCTGGCCCTTAACTCACTGTGTAGCCCAGGCTAGCTTCAAACTTGTGATCCTGCTGCCTCCCAGGATTACTGGGGTACACCACCATTCCCAGGTAATTGTGTATATGTGTGCACATTATTTTTGACATTTTTTAAAAAATGAGTTCCCTTTACTTAATGTTTTACACTAACTGATTTATTTTAGGATATATATATTACCTTTATATAATCAAAAACTGGTGTTTGGATTGTTTTCTAGAGAGCCCAAGCTGCACTGCAGGCTGTCAGTGCTGTCCAGTCAGGAAATCTGACCCTTCATGGAGCTCCTTCAAATGAAGTCACAATCCTACCTGGGCAGAGCCCTGTACTCCGAATAATTATTGAAAATCTCTTTTACCCTGTTACTCTGGAAGTTCTTCATCAGGTAAGAAGGAGTACACTTACAAAAGCAGAGTAAAAGGTGGATTTTGCAACTTTTGATATTTTAATATTTAGTGCTTTAGGTTGTTGCTCTTGGTTGATGTATTTGTTTAAATAATGAATAAGTCTTTACTATCCTGTTTCATACAAGAACTTGTATCAGTTAAAGATAATTTTTCTAACTGAATACTTAAAAGATAATTAAGTGGGCTTTGGTAGTGTAGCTCAGTGATAGTGTGTGTATTAATGAGTCACTAGGTTCAGTCCTCAGCGTGATGATGATGATGATGATGATGATGATGATGATGGTAAAACCCAAGACTGAAGAAAGAGTTGGTAAGATTCTGCGTTTTTTATAGCTAAGTATGAAAATGAATAAAATTCTCTGTAAAGCCTAGGTAGTAGTTGTTCCTTAGAAAATAATACCACTACAGAGTGTGACTTATTTCTGTTGCCCCTTATGTTTGAGTATTTTCAGTTTAAAAATTCTGAAGGGAAGATGTGTGATAAATATTCATTTGTATTATATGTATCATGTTAAAATGCTGACTGAGGTTTAATATGACCTGTATGGACCATCTAGTTTAATACATTTAAACAGTCTTGATAAAGATATTTTTGCCAAATCATAACTAGTAATAGTTAGAATTTAAAAACTGGTAGGTCACCTAGTTAAATAATTTTTTAACCAATGAAATGGAAACTCAGATAAGTAGTGAATATTGACTATTATAGAGAATGAGAAACCATTTGAAACTCATGTCTCCTTACATAAAGTCCAGTGTTTTATCTTTGAATGTTCGTTACATTTTTAACTAATATTCTATATTTGGATATCCTCAAAATATGCAGTTATTTGATAATTGTGTATTTGACATCTAGCTCTAAAACCTTAGTCAGTTTTTGTCTCATTAAGCTGTTAATTCTATTTCATTGTGCTTACCAACCCATATACAGACACTCCTCATTTAATGAATGCGTTCCAGTCCTGTGACTAGGTCCTTAGCCAAGTTAGTTGTAAATGAGGAATTGTACATAGTGTGTACATTATAATATGTGTTCAGAACAAAGAAATGGTCAAAGGAAACTCCAACTTGATAACTTTGCTTTTATTTATATAACTCTTCCATGCAGTATTGTAATGTATGACCGAACATAAAATTATAGTACTGGATTACACAGTAGAATCAGCAAAAATTACAGTACTATATAAACAAAGGTATACTGTACAAAAAAATTTTGGGGTTTTGTAAACAAGATATATAGAACTATACTGAAAAAAGATGGCTTATAACTCTGGAGCGTCATTAACCAAGTAGGTCGTTAAACAAGGAAAAACATGATTTATGCTTATTTTTAACTTTTTGAATTTTTCAGTTTAAAAATTCTGAAGGGAAGATGTGTGATAAATATTCATTTGTATTATATGTATCATGTTAAAATGCTGACTGAGGTTTAATATGACCTGTATAGACCATCTAGTTTAATACATTTAAACAGTCTTGATAAAGATATTTTTGCCAAATCATAACTAGTAATAGTTAGAATTTAAAAACTGGTAGGTCACCTAGTTAAATAATTTTTTAACCAATGAAATGGAAACTCGGATAAGTAGTGAATATTAAACATGTATAAAACATGATTTATGCTTATTTTTAACTTTCTGAATTTTTCTATTAAGTGTTATAGAAGATGTGTTGTACAGTCATGTTTAGGAATTGAAATACATTTTATCCTACTCTCACATTTTATACATAAGGACATTGAAGCTCTTAGAAGTTCATTTACTTTTCTTATAGCTATTATGCCAATGTAGTGCTTACACATTTACAGTACAGTATGGTCCTGTGCCACATATATAAAAATTAAATATACCAGTTAGTGGGCCTGCTGTGTTCCCTTTGGCAGTTTTCTGAGTGCCATTTTCATAATAGATATATTTATAAAACTTCTCCTAAGGAGGACTTTAACAATGATGTTCACAGCCACTGTTGTTCCCTAGAAGAGTTCAACAGTTGCTTTTAAGTGATTGGTTTAACTGTTCTGGTGAATTTTCTTTTTTCTGTTTACCCTAAAAGTGGTATTGAATGCTGTGTCCATCTATCACCAGTATGTTTTTGCACTTGCTACTGTACCAATGTAGCTTGCTTGCTTTTTTTTTCTTTTTCTTTTTTAATTTTATTTTTATTATTACTGGGGATTGAACCCAGAACCTTTGCACTGAACTACATCCCCAGCCCTTTTTAAAATGCTTTATTTTGAGACAGGATCTCACTAAGCCACTAAGTTGAGCATGCTGGACTTGAACTTGCAGTCCTCTTGCTCAGCCTCCCATAACTTATGTATTAAAGTAAAAGATGTTCTTATAATCATGGCTCACCACTGCAGTCACCCAGCAGTGAACTTATTCAGTGTCATGTGGTCTTGTCCAATTCTTTTATTATTTCCCCTAAAGCAATAACAAACCTTATTTCTTTCCCTAAAACATTGTGAGACCCATTGAGTGAAGAGGACTAATTCTGAGAATGCTCAGTAGCAACTGTCAGATTAAGAGTTATTGCAATCTGTTGTTCAGCTGTTGTGTTGGTTACTTTTCTCTCATTGCTGAGAGAAAATACCTGGAGTCCAAAATTAAGGAAAGAAAGGTTTATTTAGCTCACAGTTTGTAGAGGTTTCAGTTTATACTCAGCTAGCTCTAAGGCAAAGGGGCAACAGTTCATGGTGGCAGAAAATAGCAAAAGCAACAGCAACAAGAGCAAAAAGGGAGGAGCACAAGAGAAGACTCTTTCTGTCCTTTATATTATATGTAGGCTACCCACTCTAGGTGAGTATAGCATTCACACCCATAATCCCAGCATTGAACTATGAATCAATCACAGATTCTAGAAGCCTGCCCCCATGAGTGCATGAGGCTTTGGGGGGACATCTAGACACAAACTATAACACCTGTCTTTCCCAGGACTATTGGTATAAAACCAGCTCCTTATCAGAGCTCTTAAGGCCTCCACATCCTGCTGTCTTGCCTATTTCTTTATCCTCAGTACCTAGCACTTTTCTGCATATTTAACATGTTGATCTTCCTGGCTCCCTCTCTTCCTGTTTTCTGTCCTTCCTACTTAGTCCTACTCAGTTTCCTTTCTATATTTCTTAGACTTAAGATATTCTTTACCTGGTCAGTTTGACTAGATCTACATCACTTGGTTCTCATCACAAATTTTACCTCCTCAGGGAGTCTTTGTCTCAATAATTCCTCTCCCTAACACCCCATTAGCCAGCCAAGAGTCAATATTGCATAATGGTTAAGGATAGGGTCTGGAACTGGTTTGAATCCTGGCCTTACTACTAACAACTATCTTTATAACCTTGGGCAGTTAACTTACCTATCTATGTCTGTTTTCTTGGTATAGATGGAAGTAACACCATTTTTTTTTAAACGTCCATTGTGAGGATTACATAAATTGTTTTTTACATAGAATTGTACCTGGTACATATTAAGTGTTGAGGAACATTACCTCTGATTAGCAGATGCTGGTAAACTGCAGTGTAAAATACTCTTCCTTGCTTTTATAGTCTTTATGACTAAGATAATAATTTCACAAATAATAGAATAAAATGCAATAAATATGTTATAATTAAATAGCTTATTGTTTTAATGTCATTTGCCAAAAACTTGACTTTAGCTAAACTGCTAATGCTATAGAAGATATAATGGTTTGAGAGTGACTCTGATGAGAGAGTTGCTGTTTTATTTTTTTTTATTTTAAAGAGAATAAGACCAAAATAAAACAGAATAAAGCCAATCAAAACAAAACAGTGAAAGTGGTCACACTGCACTGTTTTGTTTTGTTTTGTTTTGTTTTGTTTTCAGTACTGGGACTCAAACTCAGGACCTTGTGCTTGCCACGCAGGTGCTTGTGCCGCTGAGCTATATCCCTGGCCCCTAAAACAGTGAAAATGATACAGGACTTCAAAGCAGGATAATAGGAAATCTACAATTGCTACCATAATGTCTCTCGTTATCTTCAAAATTGCTGCTCATACCATCAGACATAATAAAATCAAACAAAACAGAACAGAATCAAAACAAACAAAACAATAAAATGGAACAAAACAAAACAGAATAATACTGAATTTCATAAACAAGACAGAAAAAAATTACCCATAGTTGCTATATTGCATATTGTTATCCTCTAAAGAGATGCTTAAACTGCTGTCTCTAGGCCTGCAAAGTCAATCAAACA
This sequence comes from Cuniculus paca, assembly GCA_004365215.1. NCBI lineage: Eukaryota > Metazoa > Chordata > Mammalia > Rodentia > Cuniculidae > Cuniculus > Cuniculus paca. The sequence goes on along the minus strand of RJWT010019648.1, from coordinate 2,825 downwards.
ATGAAAGAATTAAGTTGTTTATGTACCTCAGTTGGTATCAACTCAGTCTGTGTTCCTCTGAATCAGCTGGTTGCTTGCAGGGGAATGGGAGGTGGCCTTCCCTTTTGTCTCCCAGCCTGCATATTGGCTGGCTCACGGGAAGGGCGAATTGGCTTCCTGTTTCTCCTCCCAGCCCATAGCTGCCACTGGCTCATGGGAAGGGAGCTTCTTGTTTCCATGGGTTGCTGTTTTAGATGAGCAAATTTAGGGAAGGTCTTTCCAATATGATGACATTTGCATAGAGCCTTGAAGGATGTGAGGATGTAAACTATATATCCAGTCATAAAGAACAGCATGTGCAAGATCTGTAAGATAGAAATATGTTTGATGTGTTTAAAGTATCAGAAAAAATAGTGTCGCTGGAATAGGAAGACAAGAAATATTATAAGTGAGAGTGGCAGGCATGAGGTACCAGGTAATTCAGAACTCAGTTTTTGTATTAAGATGGGAAACCATTGGGAAATTTTGAATAGAGCAGTGAGATTATATCATTTAATGTTTTAACAGAATTGCTCTTGTTTGCTGTGTTAAGCATAAACCCTCATAGAAAGGCTGTTTTCTCACAGTCCACATGAGTGATGGTGGTGTCCTTGGTCAAGGTATGGCACTGGAGGTGGTGATTATGGATATATTTTGAAGACTTACTGATGTATTGATTAGATGTGGGTTATGTTGAGAATGGGGTAATCAAGAATGCCTTTGGGCTTTTGGATCTGGGCCTCTGGTAAAAAATTTTGAGGCAGACATTGGAATTGGGGCAAGACTCAAGATTTTGTTTTAGACATGTTAAGTTTGAGATACTTGAGAGACATCCAAGTAGAGGATATTGAATAGACAGTAGAATTTGGGGGCAGAATTCCAGAATGTAGATTTGATATGCATGTATGTAGATAATTAAAGCCATTGGACTGGGTGGCATTACCTAGAAAATACTTCTAGATAGAATTGTTATCAACTGAAAACTCAAACCTGCATATGAAAAAGTTTCTTGGTACAATACAGATGTAGCTCACAATAGGGTTCTCATGTAATCCATCACTTCCAAGTAAATAAAAAGGTTAAATAGTACCTTTACTGGTAAGATTTTGCTATTACTAAGCATTGTGTTGCCAGTGTTCTGAATAAGCAGTTAGTCTTCCTTTTTAATTATCAGAAAGAATGCTCAGGAGAAACTATCCTAAAGCACAGGTAATAAAATAGATAAACTGGAGCAGACAAAGGGAGCCCTTGCTCACCGGTAACCAGCTCAGAGGAAAGGCAAAGGGAGATCCTGCTCACCAGTAACCAGCTCAGAGGGAAGGCAGAGGCAGGCCCTGCTCTGCGTGCATTCCAGCAGACAAAGGGAGACGCTGCTTGAAGATAACCAGCTCAGAGGGAAGGCAGAGGCAGGCCCTGCTCCACATGCATTCCAGCAGCCCTCGGGATGCTTTGGCTCCAGGTAACCAGCAAGGTCTGGGAAAAATAGAAGTGGGCCCTGCACCACCCATAGCCAGCACTGGCCAGGAAAACCAAACAGTCATGCTCCAGAGAAATTGTAGCTAATGTGGGAGGTCCCCAGAACCCCACTACCCACTTATTTGGAAGAACCCAGGAAAATGTCAAGACAAAGAAACAAAAGGCAGTCCCTGGGCTCCAACCCAAGCAGAGCAAGTCCAGGAGATGAAAACATAGACGAGATGGGGAGTCACACACCTGAAGTTGCTGCAGTGATGGCAACTAAAGTAAAGAGACAACTCCCTGAGGCTATAAAAGAAATTAGAACAGAAATACTATCTCAGGTAAAAGAAATGAAAAACATAATAAAAGAATTGCTAAGCTTCTCTAAAGAAGACATAGATAAAAAATTAGAGGAGCAAAGGAAAATCAGGGAAACCATGAATGAATAATATAAGAGACATTTCAAATGCATGAAACACATTCAAAGAGACATCCAGGAAATTAAAATCTCCATTGAAAGCTGGCAGAATCGCTTGAAAGAAACTGAAGATAAGCTGGGAGTGGTGGTGCAATCCCAGCATTCGGGAGGCTGAGGGAGGAGGATCCTTTTGAGTTTGAGACCAGCCTGGGCTACAAAGTGAGCCCAAGGTCAGCCTGAACTTCATAGCGAGACCCTGTCTCAGAAAGACAAAAAGAAACAGAAAGAAAGAAAGAAACTGAAGATAGACTTTCAGACCTTGAAGACAGGTGTTCAGCTTTTGATTGGGAAAGGAAAGACCTTTTAAAAATAATGAACCAGGAAATAATTCAATGACTGCAAGATGATGTGAAGTGAAATAATTTGAGTGATAGGTATCAATGAAGGAGCAGGGGTCAACACAAAAGACATAAAAATTCTATTTACAGAAGTACTAGCAGAAAACTTCCCAAACATGGGAGAAAGACGTGCTATTCAGATAAGTGAGGCATATAGAACTCCAGCTAGCCATAACCAAAGGAAATCTACACCCAGACATACAGTAATCAAGATCCTAGAAATTCAACACAAGAACTGAATATTAAAAGCTGTTCAAGAAAAGAAACAGATCACCTATAAGGGAAAACCCATCAGAATCACAACAGACTTCTCAACACAAACCATTAAGTCAAAAAGAGCTTGGAGTGAAATATTTTAAGTCCTTAAAGAAAACAACTTCCAACCCAGATTGATGTACCCTGCAAAACTATCTTCCAAAATTAATGGAGAAACAAGATACTTCCACAGCAAAGAACAACTGAAGGAATTCACGACCACCAAACCAACCCTACAAAGAACACTGAAGGACATTTTAGAAAGAGATAAAAAAAAA
>RJWT010019647.1:0-18305 GCA_004365215.1 Cuniculus paca | reverse complement strand
GAATGCTATACAGTTTTAATTTCAGGAATTTTTGAGGATTCCAAATCCCTGTGGACTCTATCCTTCAAATTTCGAACTGCTTTTGGTTAACTCATCTAGCTTTTTACCCATTTCCCTGCCATCACCATGGCATAATGAGAGCAACTGCTGTAAGCATTAGGCTCGCTTCCTCTATGAACACATCTATTTTCTTCCTCCTTTTTAGACCTCTTCATAGATACCTGCTGTCTGGTATCTGATTTCTTTTCCCTTTGTGACCCCTTGTTTGGCCTTGGCTGAGCTGGGAGGTGGTTCAGATATCTTTTATTTTCTTGTTTTCCCATTTTCCTACTTGTATCTGTGTTTGTTTACATATATATCACTTTTTAAAAAGTATACGTAGAGCCTGGGATACAGCTCAGTGGCACAGCACCTGCCTGGCAAGCACAAGGTCCTGATCTTGATGCCCAGTACCAAATAAAATAAAATAAAATAAAATAAAAAGTATATGCGATCCCCTCTTTTTTCTTCTTTTTTGGGGGTGATTACTATAGGTTGGAGATTAGAGCAATGAGGATAGTTTGAGGCTTACACGGAGATTTTGGTAGGTCATTGACTCCTCATGAGTAACTCTCAGTTTTATATTCCGGGGCTGCTATTTAGTCCTTCTGCTGGTTACTTTAATTGATTTTGACTCTGTCCTTATGCTTTGCCAAAAGAATTGCTTGCATTTGCAACAGCATCCACAGACTCACTCTTGCAACACTTCTCTGTCTTTTCTCTATGCATGCTGTGACCGTTTGCTGTCGGTGGTGGCTCTGCAGTGAGATGGTGGGGGTGGGGAACACAGAGGTGGCTGGATGAGTGATGTTAGGCATCAGGAGGTTTGAAGGGGGAATGGTGGTAGATGAGAAGAAAAGATTGATGTGGGGTCTGATTTTATTACAGTACTTTAGTTGAGTTGAAGAGTTAGTACTGAGAGTTTTTAGAGGATATTTTCTAGGGACAATAGTGAGATATAGGAGAAAGGGGGTTCCATTTTTGATTGAGAAAAGCTCTGTGTTATCAGAACTTGCTTAGAGGGAGGACAATGAGCTCTGTAAGATACAGAAGAGCCAGAGGCTCAGGATGGGGGCACAAGGAATTATATCAGCACGTACACTACAGAAGATAGGAATGACTGTGAGGGAGCTAAGTACCATGCATTTAAAAACTTGGGAGGAGGAGTTTATGTGTTTGGAAAAAGCCTAAAGAAATACGTGAATAATATGTCTTGGGAGTTTGAATTGAAGAAATCTGATAAAGAGCTGAGATAAGAGAGCCAAACTAGACACCTACTAAATCAGAGCCTGTGAAAGAACAAATACAGCAGAACAGTAACAGCCTAATGAACACATGAAACCACAGAAAAACGTAAGGAAGGGCTGGGAGTGCCGCTCAGCAGCCCAGCGCCTGCTGATAAGCCCGAGGTCCTGAGTTCCATCCCTGGTACCAAAGAAAAAAAAAGAAAGTTACTTAGCAAACTTTAATTTAGGACAATGATGGGAATAGGCTGGAGTAAACGCTTAGGAAGCCTTCAGTGGAAAAGTAGTGCATGTTCAGTATTCCTTCAGAAAATAACCGATCCATCTAATCCTAATAAAGAAAGAAAATGTTAGTGTTTTTTAGGCCCGAGGGTAGCTCAACGGCACAAGCGTCTGCTTAGCATGTGCTAGGTTCTGAGTTCGATTCTGAAAAAGAACCTAAGTCCATGTACTCAATAACCCAAGAAATATACAAAAATGTAAAGTAATGAGATATCCGACGGGAAGCCAGATTACAGATTCCAATGAGACGCTGCATGTGTGATTCCCAAGCAGCTTCTCTGCCGGCGAGTGGGCGCTCCCACCCCTGTAACCCCGATCCCTCCACCACAATACTGAAGCTCACTCAGATTCAGCACCCCTTTCTGCCAGGTTGCAGCATCTGGCCAGCTCCCGCTCTGCGGGACCATGTGCTGGGGCGCTCGACCGCGGTCACTCACGGCTGCTGGCTCTGGAGGGCCCCTCGCGGAGCAGTGTCTTGCGTTCTTGCCGCGGGCTTCAGCGGCGTAGCACTTTCCTGGTCTAGAGCGCTTACCCTTGAGCAGAGGCGGCGTCGCTTTCACTTTGCTCCCTGGCTGGCGGCTCTCAGCGGCTGGCATGGTGCAGAGGCCTCCTCTGCAGTGCGTCCACCTCTTCTGTATCACAGTAATCCTGTTTTCTTCTGTCAGCTCCCTTGTGGTTCCCGTGTACCCTCCTCTCACCTCGGCTCCTCTCCACGCTGCTGTCTGCCAGACTCCAGACATTTGTCCTGGAGAAGCCGAGTGGCTGGCACTCTCTGGTCCACTCCTTCGTCTCTCCTTGCTATCATATGAACTGTATCATGCGAAAACGGTGCCACGTATCATTTATTTTCTAGGTCCCGGGTTTTAAAAATGGGAGAAGAGAAACAAAAACTCTACCTTGAGACAGAATGGAGAATGCAAAGGGAGGTTGTGGGACATCCTCAACTGATAAACTGTGCAAACTACACCAAGCAAAGCCCTGTGATTTGCTTAAGGCTCCAAAGGAAGCCAAATCTCCACGCCCTTAGTCCTTTTCAAGCACCAAGATTTTGGACCTTTACAAAAAATGACAATACTGCTAACCTTTCCTACTCACAGGTTAATTTAAGAAAGGATTAACCAGTCAATATGTGGCTGATTGACTAGATTAGGGTTGGTTACCGATCAATAAGCCTTGGTTGATGGACTAGATTGGTGTTGATGTTTGTTGCTATTAATGAGATATGACATAATGAGCACTTCCTATAATGCCTTCGTGGGGTATTTTAGACAGTGCTTCCATTCGGGTCTTGTGGTCAAACACATTTGAGAAACAGTAGTTTAAATTAAACAAAGTTCTTTATGTAATAGTTCTTGTGATTTTTAATTGGCTGTTATGTGGATCCCACATAGGAAGTATGGTGTGTAGCATTTCCCAGTCTTATTTTACCTCAGGTAATCCACAAGACTAGGACTATGTAGAAATCACAAAACATTGAATTTGAATAATAACAATTATTAAAGAGTAAATGATGTGGAAGTCAATCTGTGGTCTTCTAGCATATGACCCTACATATGGAAAAGGTAATTAATACAATAAGATAAAATCTATTAATCAGAACTTTTAGACATTCTTGAAGTCAACAGCCTATTAATGAGGTTTCTGTGCACTGTTGACTGACTTCAGTTATTTTGTTATCTGTATGAATCTAATCACAAACTAACTCAGATTATAGTTAACCAGACTGCTTTAAACCAGTCCTGCAGATTGGGGTATTATAATCTCAAATAGCAAACTAGTTATACAATTTGATAGCAATATTGTTATTTTTGACTTCTTTGTTCCCATTTTATCAGACCTTTATAAGGAAGTTATAAACAGAACCATTCAGTGTCATACAGTTAAATACACTGAAGCTTTTAAAGAAAGTAAATTCTCTCAAAAGCACAAGACACTGAAAATTTAATTACTTTGATGTTCACTGTTAATTATATGAATGATTAAAATTTTTCCTATAATAAATGATCTCACATAAGTTCAGAGCTTTATCAGATTCAAACAGTTGTTCATTTTTGTCACGGAGCTTTTAGAAATATTTTACTTTACACAAAATACTAGCTTCTTTTTTTTTTTTTGCGGCACTGGGGATTGAACTCACAACCTTGCGCTTGCCAGGCAGGCGCTTAGGCCACTGAGTTAGATCCTCAGCCCTTGTCTTTTTGAGACAGGGTCTCACTGTGCTGTTCAGACTGGCTTTGAGCTCACTTTGTAGCCCAGGCTGGTCTCGAACTCACGATGATCCTCCTGTCTCAGCCTCCCGAGTGCTGGGATTACAGGGGTGAGCCACCACGCCCGGCTAGTTATTTTTTTTTTTTAAACAAGGTCTTACTATGTAGTTCAGACTGGCTTTGAATGCATGGCAATCCTCCTGCCTCAGCCTCCTGAGTCCTGGAATAACTGGCATGCACCAACACGCCCAGCAAAATATCAGTTATTTTTAAGTATGAGAACTGAAGTCCTGGATAAAATTTGATCTATATTTTAAATAGCACAATGAGAAGCAAAAGTTTAAGAAAAATTAACCATAGTGGTCATGGAAAATGTTAGTTTTGGAGTGGTCTGGGTATTTTAATTGTTCTACTAGAAAAGTTGTCTATCAACAGTTCTCACACAAGTTAGGCAGTTGGGTTAACATTTTTTATTTCTTATAAAACAACAGTAAATTAGAAATAACACAGCCATTTAAAACAGAGGGGATGTTTGTCATTTTCCTGGACATAGTTTTATTTTTTTTTAATATGAAAAACAAAAAATGAAAAAAAAGATACAGAATTTCAAAACAAAATAACAGGAGATGAACACAGGTTAATATATTTTATATTGGTATCTTCAAAGTAGTTGTTCAGATTAAAAGATACAGGCATTAAAAATCTCTCTCTCTCTCTCTCTATATATATATATATATTGATATACACAAGCTAGAAGGGTTAGAAGGGGTAGTTCCCTACATTGTGTTATGGATGATACCTCATCTAAGCCACACCATATTATAAGTGGTAATTGTTAAAGAAGCTATTCTAGTGATCTTTTTAGGTTGTTAACAAAAAACTTACTTATTAATGAGTTTGATTTATAAAATTCTACCCATTACAATTTTTGCTTTGGAGTACTAGAACAAAGTTAGAACAAAGTCAGTGAGCTACAGAACACTTAACAATTATAAAAGCAGTCAGGAACACTATAAATCACACTTATTCTGTAATAACACACGAAAATAATGCAATCTATAGTATGAATGTGTCATTTAATTATATTTTGATTTGGAGTAACATTGTATGAGTGATCTAAGAAAATAAGGAGTCTTGGGGAATATTTTTATAATTGGAAAACTGACTTATTATGTGTGAGGGTGTGTGTGTGTGCATGTGTGCACACGTCCGTGTGTATGTGTGTGTGTGTGTGTGTGTGTGAAACAGAAGGACAGCCTATGTTTTTTGCTGCTGCCATTTACGGCTTTAAGAAGAAAAGCCACAGTATGGACACTTGCTGATTTTGTGATGTATGATGAACAAGAGGATTTTGTTACATAACAACTGCTGTGGAGTTTTAATACACATCTTTGACACATCAGACAGCCAAGATTACTAACAGCCTACCTGATCACAATATTTTCACCAAGAATGATTCAGTGGGCAGAACAATTAAATCAATGCCATTTTCTAAGAACATAACTTGCTGTTCATCCTTCGGGAACAAGAAACTGATGGCATAGGACAGTTCTCAAACACCTATATAAACCATTAAACATTCTACTCCCAAACCCATCAAGATAGAATTAGCTAATTACTTCACAAATTAGCAACTTTCAAGGGTTCAAATGAGTGGAAAATCCTTGACATACAGAATTATGTTACATAATATGTAAGATTTTGAGCATAAAATTCAATGACATAAACATTCTTTCAAAAATTCTTTCTCATAATGTGTTTTTGTTCAAAGTCAATTTACAGATTAGTAAAATTATTTCAGAAAGTGCTAAATCAAGTACTTTTGATACAGATATTCTCAATACCATCTCATAAATAAGAATCATATATTCATTGAAAGGAAAGAAAACCTGTGTTTAAACAAAAGAAACAATGTACAATTAAAACAAAGTTCTCAAATGTTCAAAACTATTAGCCATGCAACAGTCTTACTGCTTGTCTAATGAGGCTGAAATGCACTTTCTACAGACTCTGCTAAACGAAAGAGGAATGTCTGCTGGCCAGGGGTTCCCATGTATGTGTATTATGAGAATTATCACTATAGTTTCAACTTCTGTTTCACAGTCAATGAAACTAAAGAGCATGAGGGATAATCATTCATATTCTTGACTTGGAAACTTTCCAGGTTTTGTATTCAACATGTCTTTCTAATAATAGGTATGGATGTCACACATGTACCCAAGGATTTTAATGGTTTCCTGTTCTGATATTTGGTGTGAACTGAACAAAATATGGACAATCTTTGCCCTTTTAGGGAAAGGGGGAAAAGCAATAAAGAAATCTAATCAGGTCTAAAAACAAGTTTATCTTACTTGGTACAAAGAAAACAGAAAGAGTCTGGGGAAGATAAACTAATTACCACCAGTTTCTGCCCACCACATATATACTAACTCAATTTAGATTGATTTGATAATGTCCACAGACTTCCTACCAAGACACAAGGTTACTATATACATTTGGACATTTTTTTCTCCCAAAATAGCATGAGATAAAATGTTGTCAAAGCTCCTTTTAATTTTATTTTAGTCTTATCTTCATTTCTTCAAAGCAAGTAAGACAGTTTTTAAAAATCTTTTCAAAACTTTTCATAGCAGGGCATCACCAGAACCAATCATCTTTATATAGGGTAACACACGTGGAAATAGAGGATGGGATATCAAAGGGAAACCACCATGTTACCGGAACGCGGCTATCGCACAGGGAAGGAATGAAACAGTCACATTATTTTATACTTTTTCATTTTAAAGCACCCAATCTTCATTTCTAAAAGTTTAGTCTGGGGCAACAGATAATTGGAAGAGTAGCCAGGAAAATTAAATCTTATCTTTTTATTTTCCACTCCCTCTTTTTATATATTTGTGTTAAATTTCACAGACAGAGTTTAAAATGTTTCAAAGAGATATTTTGAGATTTCAAAGAGTGGTCAAGAACCAAAAAGTCACTTAATCCCTCTGAAATTTAGCTCCTGTAGTTAGTATACACTCTGAAAGAAAAATACGACTACAGCACTCTCCTCAGTAAACTGAGTTGGCTCTCACTCAGAAAGTTTTGATTTTATTCTGTATGACTTGATATTATTTTTATAAGCTTATCTCATCACTGTAATCAAAATGAATTAGAATAACTAAACTGAAATATAGCTAAAGCAAGTAACACGAATTATTTTTAAATAGTAAATTAATAGTTACAAACTTGCTATTTTCTTCCTCTGTTCAATTTTCCTATTCAAAATAATTTTTACAAAATAAAAGATTAGACTTTGTGTTTTTTGTTACTGGGGATCAAACTCATGACCTTACTTATGGTTACCAAGCAAGAACTTGAACCACTGGGCTAAATCCCTGGCCCTAAAACATTAGACCTTCAAATATCTAGAATAATTTGTATCATTGTTGTGAGCCACTGACACAAAATAAAATTTGATGAACTCTTTTTATATTTTAATAAGTAGTCTAAATTTTTTTTTAATTATTAAATCCAATTACAAGTTTTAGAAATGTGGCATTCTTTAACAAAGAATTTTTAAAATATTATTTAATATTGATTTATTGTCAAAAATTTATGATCAAGTTAATCTTTATTTATAACTGAATAAAAATTTAGTCAAAACATATAAGAAATTAATAAATGTCAGAAGTGTAAATGCCATATACAATTAAAAAGTCGCTTTTTGGTGCAATATTCATTAATAATGCACAGCAATCATTCTGTAATGAAGAAATACACAATTTATTTCACCGTTTCCATTTAAAAACATCATCAGTGTACCTCTGGCAAAGTCGTAATAGAACTTCTGTTGAAACACGGAAAAAATTACACAAAGCACCAACCCTAGAAGACGTACTTGGCTCAACGGTAAAATGAACATCATGGCAGAGTGAAAACTGAATAAACACGAAGTGGTAAGAGGGGCTCGAGCCATAGATTTTATCTTAGTCATCGTCTTCGATGCTGGGAGAAAATACGCGAGGATCACAGCTGAAGGGAGGAGAGGTTTATTTTGGCTCACAGTTTGTGGAGACTTCAGTCCACAGTCATTTGGCTGTCGGGGAGGACACGAGGCAGGGGGCGCAGCAGAGGAGAGATCGGGGAAGGGTGAGAGATAGAGCCCTAGAGACCACGCCCCAGTGACCACCCCCTCTGCCCAGGCTTCACTCCTACATCACTTTCATCCCTAAACTCATCAGAGGACTAACCCACTGATGAGCTAGCATCCCCATGACCCAATCACCTCCCCAAGTCCCCACCTGTGGGTGCAGGAGGCCTTGAGGGGACTTCTAGATATAAATCCTAAGAGACCTGTGGACTCTGGAAGAATAGACTGAGCTATCCCAGTGAATATCTGAAAAGAATGCCAGAAGAGGAGAGTGGAGAGAGTGGTGAGGAGTCACTACACCCCGAGATAACAGCTGATGAGTTCTCGGGTTTCAGTTATATCTCAGCAACCAAATGAAGACCGTCAAGACTAAGAGAAACTGCCCGCCTGCCACCAGAGAATGAGACTTCTGACCACAACAATAATCCCTCCAGATAATGAAATAACACCTGCAAAGCTCCATTAAAAAAAAACAACCTGGAAATTTAGAATTTTATACCCATTTAGGCTATCACCAAGCAATTAGGGTCAATTTAGAATACCTTCATAAACTCAATTCCTTTTTCACATATTTTAAGATATTATTTCTCATATAAATAATCAAGGAAGTATTGCAGCAAATCACACACAAATCAGGCACAAGTCACACCACAACAAAAATTACTCCAAAAGGTTGTTGAGTGATAATAACAAATGATATTAATGAGTCAGATTAATGAGCAGTTTGCAAAACAGATAAACTTGGATCATAGACAAACTCAGAAGAAGCATGAGAGTATTAACAAGTAAATGTATAATGACATTTATGTGTAGGAAGACTGAGATTCTAGATAACAAAATTTATTTAAAATTACTACATGTAAGTGTGTGTTTCTGTATGTGCACATATATGCGTGGATAATGTATTAAGTGAAATGATTTATTTCAAATGATTTTAGATCATAGCATTTTGCTGGTACATCTTTTGTTGCTTGTAGTAGCAGTGATGCTATTATTTTAAAATGTAAAATTGCAATATAAATCAAATGAGCAATCATGTTAAAGTTAATAGCAATTAAGACTTTCACAGTTGAAGAGAAGCAATTAGAAAAGTCAAAGAAATTAAACTGTGAATGCTAAAAACCATGTTAGAGATACTGACTTGAATTCAAGACTTTATGTACATACTGAAGATTTTGTGTATATACTCTCATATTTTCTAAATCTGAACAGAAAATGATGTAGATGTGATGGACTCTCAGGAACATGTACATGCCAATGGCCGGATTTTGGTCTCCAGTACCATTTCCCACAGAGACTATGGGGCACAAACTGATGTTAAATACTGGGCAAGACAGATATAAAGTGATATAGGAAAATCTCGTTCTAGAAAGCAAAGAAATGTGTAAAAATTAACAGCTATGTCAAGAACCCAGAAAGTAGTCTGAAGGGTCTCTCAGCAAAGTCAGTTCTGCCTAATGTATTACACTATGTATAATCTACTTCAAGTTGCTTCAGTAGGAAATAATAGAACATACATATGCTAAAATTTATAAATAATGATAAAAGAATTCAAATGCATAGGTTTGAAACAAAAGGAGGAAAACTTATCAATCCAGGAGTAGTGAAAAATAAAATCAAACAGATCAGCAATCACAATAATTTTTTAAAGATTGCACGAATCTATTTAAACACCAATTATTAAGTGAGACTTTTAAATACACTGTATCTATGTGCCCTTTTCATGAGAGATATACCCACGGTTAAACCACACTAGTAGATGCAAATAAAGGTAAAAATACACGAGAAAAAGTCTGACTAAAACAAACTAATGGCTGCAAATTTATCAGAGAAAATAGACTTCAATTAAAAAATCGTTAATATGAATAAAGAAATTTCTAACTACAAGAATTCATGAAAAAGGAACATTTATGAACTGGAGACAACTAACAATGGCCTCAGCCTACATAAGAAAAAAGTCCACAAAATTAAAAGAATTTGGCAGAATAATAGCGATACTGGTAAGTTTCAGTACACATCTATCAGAAACTGGCAGAGGAAACAAAGGAAACAAGAAGTAGGTTTACAGAGCATTTGAAAGTAATGTCCAAGCTGGACGTAATGGAGCAACAGTGGAAATTATGAATTCATTTCAGTTACAGCTGAATATTTACAAAAATTAATCATACTAAATCAGAAAATAGCAGCACATATACCAAGAAATCAATATTATGTCTTTTTCTATGTGAATGATGTAATTAAAGTAGCAATAGGTTGAGCCATATATTCAGAGAAGTAAAAATGTCCTACTGAAGAACTCACAGGTGAAGAGTACTGAACAGGAGATACCGAAGCATGCAGGATTGCATGATGAACATATGTGTATCAGAACTTACGAGGGCATCTGTAGATGCTGTAGTTTGATTAGAAACAAACTTATGACTTAAGTGCATTTATTTAAAACCAACAGCGGCTGAGGCTCTGTATCAGTGGTGGAGTGCTTGTCTAACTGGCGACAGGCCTTGTTTTGGTATCTACCACCATACCTCAGGAGAAAACAAATAAAACTAAACAACAAAGACACTGAAAATAAGTGAGTTAAATGTCTAAGAAGCTGGAGAAAGAGAAGAAGAAAAACCAAACTCATCCTTTCTTTACTTAGAATAAAGAATAAGTGACATCAGTGCAGAACTTAATAAACTAGCAAAGAACAAAAGCATAGAGGACATCAATGAAATCAAGGTGTTTAAAATTCAAAACAATTTTCAAAACTCATAATATAGGCAGAAACTAAGATTGATCAAGGAGAAAAACTGATAAATGTACCAGTTAATACTCCTGGGATAGGAAGAAAACAGAACTACACATAAAATAGAGATGTCAAATCTTATGCCTACACCAATGAATTGGAACAGCTAATACAGATAAGTACTGGACATTTAAGAAATTAGCAACATACCAAAATTTACTTAGACAACACATGAAAAAACAAAAAACAAAATGCACACAGAGAAAATCTGGTGACCAAAGAGAGGAGCGTTGGTTTCTACTGAGTCCATTCCATCTTCCTTCCCTTCCTTAGGAGCCCAGTTTGTAAAGGTGAACAACACTCTTTCCCCCACCGACTGTGTGATAGTCCAAGAGCCAACTGCAAGCCATTTCCGATGTCTCTCAGTGTGTTTTCCCTACTTGAGATAACGAGAAACTGAAAATAAAAGGTATTTAAATCAAGTGATTTTAAAACTAAAAGGAGGCCCATATAAATGAAAAAAGTAGAAATATCTTTCTTCATTACAAATTCACAGACAGAGAAGTGAGATCACTGACAATTTCCCAACGTTAAACCAATTTTTATGACTGCCAGTAAGAATGTGAGCACTCCCACTTTAATCATACCACCTTTCTACTTTACAGGTGAAGAAACTGAAGCTGATATTTAAATACCTTTTCTAAGGCTACACAGTTCTGGCCCAAGGTTAGATTGGAAGGCAGCTCACCCAAGTAAAAGCCTGCTCCTACTGGACACCTAGTACTCTTGACCTAAAAGTAACCAGAACTATCTGTGGTTTAGAGTGTTTTTTTCACTGACTCCTTCATCAGTAGTCTTCTACGACAGTCAGAAGGTTGATACTTTTCAGGAATAAAAGGACACGACTTCACTGTTGTTCCAGAAACACTTGATGCTAACCATGCCGCCAATGTCAGGACTTGCGCCAGAGGAAGACAAGCTTAAGGGATAGGTTGTTCTGTTCAACACAGTCAGACTAAGATTAGTGCCTCAGCCAAACTGACCGCAGAAGAACACGTACAGAATCTTGGGAAGAAACTTTATCTGTCCTTATATTTGGTCAGTGTCAGTTAGTTACTTGAGACACATTAACTTTTCCAGAACTCATGGAGTCTGTGTCCAGATTATTGCATCTGTGGTTTCTCTAAAACATAGCTTTTTTCTAAGGAGATGGTCAGTTTTCTTCTTTGTTGTTAGACTGTCCACATGTTCAAAGTGGCTGGTGATGGCATTATTTATTAAATGAAGAATGAGTAAAAGACATACTTAATTATATATCATGTCACGGTATCTTCACTGTCCTGTAAAACAGCTCTATGTTGACAGAAAAGTCCTTTGTGTTTCATCTCCTCTTTCCTTTTCCACAGAATGTCTCTTTTTTGTATTTCACTACTTCCCAAGTTCTGCAGAAAGTTACAGTTAATTTATTTTTCACAATTCCAGAGTGTTATTAATTTACCAAATACACAGTGATATTTTCACTTTCTCTGCATCATCTTTGAATAAATTTATAAAGATGGTGCTTTTAAGGGCTTTTTCCATCTCTGCACACTGCTAAAACAGCTTGCCCCCTCAGCTGCTGGCACCAAAGCAGCTCATCTCCACAGTCCCTGTGCAGCTGCTCTCGATACCCCAACAGCAGACCATGCCCGTATTACACTGGGCATTTCACAAGGAGTGTGAAGATGCAGACGCCACAAGCCCTACTTCTCAACAACTCTCATTCAACAGTTCAGTAACCGGCATTTTTGCGAACTCTTTAGGAGTTTCTGAAGCCAGTGGTCTTTTGATGACTCTCTGTGGAGCAGTGCACTCAGTATTTCCCTACCTTGGCCGGTGAGGCTTTGCTCTGTCAAATGTCTTATACACCGTGTTGCAATGAACGCGCTTACTGAGTTCTACACGCTCCCCTTCGTTGAAGGTTCACATCAGATTTCCTCTTCTCCTTGGTGCTCTCCCCCCACCCTGAGCACTGAGCACTTCTCTGAGTTAACAGCATTCACTGGCATTTCTGATGATTCTTACCTGGCTTTGGTTCAGAGTACACATCTGTGGGAATGCCTGTTGCATCTTTCCCATGCTGGGAACTGCTCTTCCCCACTGGAGTCATGTATCAAATGTCTACAGTACACTTCTCTAAGCCCCATGGCCACAGGTAACTTAAAATGCCATGGCATGAGTAAAGTGGCCAATCTGGGCCAATCAGACTTCTTTCTCAGAGCCTAGAGCAATAGTTAGCTGTCTCCAGAGATGAGAAGACCAGAGCTGCTAGCAGCTATACTTGCTGCTCCTGTGTTGTGGAGTCTGGTCTGTAGGTAAACATGATAAAATCTGTGGAAGAGCAAAGCAGAGGCACTAATCTGTCTCTCTGAGTCCAGCTCTTCCTGAAGCCTACTTACAGCTTTCATTTTCCAAAATATGAACGTTCAATATTCTTTTTTATAAATTTTAATGTTTGTCAGTACATGCTTGGAGTAAATAATGATTATATTCATCATGAGTTGGCACATGTACATACCTCATCTTAATTCTTTTTCAGTTCTCTTCTTCTCCTCTACCTTCGATATTCTATGGGATAATATGAACCAACATTTTTTTTTTTTTTTTGGTACCAGAGGTCAAACTCACAACCTTGTGCTTGCCAGGCAGGTGCTTTTGTCACTGAATTATATGCCTGGCCCCTGAACCAACATTTTTAAAAATCACCAAAAGAAAAAAGTACCTATTTTTGATTGAGTTATTATAAATTGTCCTTTTGCCACTTGAAATTAAAAGAGCTCTTAAACTATTAGCTAACCCAGTATGTGTTCTCTTCAATGTGACTTTAAGTTCCATAAGAGTTGTTTCCACTGCTTTGCCTCCAGTTTCCTTCTTAACCAACAGCAAGGTAGGTTTTAGACTACTTCCTTCCATTGAAATTGTCCTTATATGGTCATCAATTAATTAACCAGGCACACTTGTAATCTCAGAACTCAAGAGACTGAGTGAGAAAGATCAATAGTTTGTGGCTGGCCTCAGGTACATAGTGAGACCTTGTTTCAAATAAACAAAAAACAAAAACAGGATCATCAATGATTTATCAAGATCTGGTGACTAATTGTTTTTATTTGCAAACACCTCTATCTTTGGCTACAAGGTGATAAATTTTACATGTCAGTTGGTATAATCACCTGCTTGTCTATCTAAATGTGAAACACAAGAATTATTCTGTGTATCCCTTGTGTGTCTTACCCACTCTCCGAGAGCTGCAAGTTTTATGTTTTGCAGCTGCCGCTTACTACCTTTACGATTAAGCAGCATGACCTTGCTTACTTACCCTCTACATGCCTCCTGTGGAAGTATAAATGGCCATCGCTTCATAGGGCTGTTCCGAAGACTAGATTGGATAACATATTTAAAGCACTTAGATCAAAGACAGGCTCCAACAAAGCACAGATGCAAACGCTTTCTAATTATCAATCGGTCTCCCCGCTTACAAGGGCGAAGGAATATTGCTGCGATTTAGATCATACGGCCCCTCTGCCCTGAATCGCAACACACTCCAGGTGTTTCCATACCTGTGTCCACTGGGCCTGCGAAGCCCAAGGGGGGCCCTTCCTTTAAATCTCCTCAGTGGGGCTGTATCCAGCGTGAAAGCTGAACTCCTGGGTGAGATGTATGCGGTCTTCCAAGCTTTGCCCTCTCTTCTCTCACTATTCCCCCAGCAGAACCGAACCATCTGGAATTCCTTGGGAAAATTATACTATGTCTCACATTTCTAGCTAAAATCTCACCATTTCTACCGTATTTGACCTGGTTGTCCACTACCTATCCTTTGAGACATTTCTGAAAAACTTTTACCTTTAAAGATTTCAAATTTTCCTTCTAGTTTTTCATAATTTTCCTTGATCACAGGAAAATCATTGTACCTGGTGTACAGCATTGTAATTTCCATTTATACCTCCGTTCTTCTCAATGGATGAGGGAGATACATAAATAGGAGCTCGCTGGATCAGACTCATATCCCTATTCATTTTTCAATTGCAGCACAAGCCATGATACTTGGGATGAAGTTAAGATCCAATAACTCTTTATTAAAGGAAGGAAGTCATTATAAACCATATTGCAGACTCAGCCTAAATTTATGGATGAAAGGTTTCAAAACCTACACTGATACCATGAGAATTTCACAAAGCTTTAATTTACCATAATGGTCCTCAGGTCTAATGTCAGTTGAGAATTCATGCGATGTGCTAAAACTATACAAAATGTTTCTCCAAACTGGGCCAGAAAGATTTTATCCTGAAATTCCTTTTGGCCCAATTTGTAAAAACATTGTGTATAGTTTTATGAATATTCAGTAAATGCTTCTGATCCCAAATCAAAATTTTCCTCATATTCATATGTTGAGTGGAACATACTTTTCCAAATTCTCCTACTTTATATATTCATAAGAAGAGTGTTAGAAATTCAGGAAAAGTCACATTTTGACTTTAAGTGGTCACTTTGGTATATATTACCATTATTATCCAAAATTGTGCATTTATAAATCATTAAGAAAACATTAGGATGTTTTTAGACAAACACTGTCCCCTATCCACTGTCACCATGTTTAAAATTAAATAAGCTTGAAAATGTCTCAGGACAGAGTTTGAACATATTAACAATGCAGAAATCACACAATATTCTTCTTACTCTGTCTGCTGTTTTATTTTATTATATATATTATATATAGAGAGATAAAATACAAATAAATTTCATGCTGAACGAATGCAAAATCTATTTGTTAATTTAAAGTGAATTATATATTACCTTTAAAATTTTTCTTTAAATGATACCTTTAAAATGTCTACTCTAAAAAACTATCAATGTGTTTGAATCTGATGATTTATTTCACTTTTTCTTTTATCCATTTATCCATTGCTTCTTTCATTCTTTCATTCATACATCCAGTAAGTCACTCTGTTATTAATACTTGTCACATGATAAATTCTGAGCTATGAAAATAAAAAAGTACACTCTCCACCCCTAGCACACTTCCACTCTAGAAGGAAAGGAGTTGCATGAAGCAACATGAAAGATGCATGCTCCCCTGTGCATGGCAGAAGCCTGAATCACCCTCATTCGGATGGGGATGTGAGGGGACAGAAGGAAGTGCAGAGACAGAGTTGGCTTCATCTGTGAATGGTGAGCGTGCCCATGTCAGCGAACAAGTGTGTAACAGTAGGGCACTAATATGGTGTCCTCTATGTGACTTGCTTCACGCATCTGATACTTTGGGCATATATGAAATACCGTTTCTACAAACAGCATATTTTCACCATGACTTCAACAAATATCATATTATACTTATTTTAAAATATTACAAAAAAGGTGCCACACTTCTGCCTGGGAACAGAATTTCTGAAAAGGATTAGAAAAGGAAGTGGTATTATTACGACAAATGAGAAGTCAAGGGAGGAAGGTGACCTCCAGACAAAGGAAGCAGGATGAGTAAATCCAGAAAGCACAAAAGAGCAAAATGCTTCCAGAAAGCTTCAGGAGATGACGGATAGCACATCCAAACTATTTGAAATTGCTTTGTTGCTTAATAATCCATGCTTTCCTTTTTCTAGATTGTCAACTTAAAATATTTGCAAGGAAAAGAAGCATTTCGAATCAAGAAGGAAGAAGGGAAGAAGGGAGAGAAAAAGAGACTGTAAGGGCCAGTAAGGGGGCATGAAAATGATCAAAATATACAAATTGAACTTCCCATAAATATGTGAAACTGGGGGGAGGGAGGTTGACAAGGCTGAGCTGGGGAAATAACTAAAGTATGCTATGTGCACACGTGAATCTTCCAGAACAATATGCATTTATCTGTATAATCAATATGCACTAATAAAACGTGAGAAAAAGAACAACAGGAAGAAGACAGAGAAAAAGAAAGAAAGAAAGAAAGAAAGAAAGAAAGAAAGAAAGAAAGAAAGAAAGAAAAAAAGAAAGAAAAAGAAAGCCAGCCAGCCAGCCAGCCAGCCAGGCTGGATCCATATGCAGTTCCAATACAGCCTTAAGAATTGGTCTCAGAGGGGTATATTTTTGTTTTCAAATGAATAGAACTCTCAAAGGTCTCTATAAGCGAAAGATACTGAACATGCATTTAATGCTTAAATTTGGAATCAATATTTTTTCCTAGCTGTGTGCTCAATGCCTCCCTTAAATTAAAGCTAAACCAGATAAAATTCAGTTTTTAAAGATTGCTCTCAAAATTACCTCCACTGCTTGTTTTATCATACCACCCTTTCCTTCACACGTGTGCTGCAAATCCAACGCAAGTATTTAAAACACACACATATGATGCTTATTAAGGATTCCAAAATTTTTTACAAATAATCATTCATTTATTTTTCAAGACAACCTCTGAAGTAAGTACAATCATCGTTTTGAACGTGAAAAGTAACACTAAAAGGAGGGAAATACTGGACAAATATCGACCAGCTTGTCAGTGGAAGGACTAGGTTTGAATCAGGCAATCTAGTACCTTTGTTCTTAATCACTCTATCTTGTTGCCTCTCTCACTGCTCAGCTCACACTATCACTCTAGTACCTTGTGAAACAATAGCCTTAGGTAACCGTGAGCACTGAAGCAGAGAACGAGTCTCCCAGCTGAACTTCTCAGGTCAGCTATTATGATCAGTTTCTCCTCTATTCTGATCATCCGGTAAAGTCCTTCCGGACAGATCTGCTGGCCCCATTTCTCTGCCACCAGGCCAAGCTCCCATCCAAGACCCTTTCAGGCCAGTAGAGCACGTGGGGCACACTAAGGCGACAGATCTTAGAAGTGATGCCTGACACACAACTTCATGCACTAAAGCTCTGATTGCCCAAAGTCCTTGATTCTGCAACTCAGACAGATGCCTTTTTAGTTCCCAGGCTAGAAACACACATGGGTGCCCCATACATGACCATAATGCTAAGGTATTTCTTCTACTGGATTCACACTGTGATGTCATCTAAGCAGGTAAAAATAAAAGCTATGGCTAGCTCTAGCTTTTGTATGCATGCATATTAATTTAAATCATTTCCCTTTAATTACATTTAACACACATTAGAAATTTAGCAATTATAAAGGACCTTTAATTATCAACATTCATTATTATCACTATTATTAACATATATTAAATACCCACAGTCTCCTAAATGCTGTACTCAAGATAAAATGCATTAACCTTGCAATCCCACTGTGACCAAGATAGAAGACCATCTTCTTCCAGACACAGAACAAAATTAGACTTGCCTCACCAAACAAAGAGCTAAAGGATGGGTTAGGGATAAAACATAGTTATCTTAACCACCAGATGAGTAGATAAATAGTGAGGATAAAGCAATGCTGCTTTCGGCACAGCTGAATCTATTTTTCCATGAATGTATTTAACGTCTGCATCAAATTCTACTGTGGTGGCCAGTTTTTCTCCTTTGTAGAAGTATCTGAACTGTGTAAACAATCATTTGAGAACTCTACCATATAGGCTTTGGTCTCAAGTAGACAACGCCGCTTTTGGTGGAAAGTATAGTATAATATACAACTATAAAATAAAACTGTTTTTGAGGAGACTGGGCTCATAACCAGGCTTGGAGGGCAATTTCAAAGGCTGCCCATCCATTTAAACGAT
>RJWT010019646.1:0-18306 GCA_004365215.1 Cuniculus paca | reverse complement strand
GGTCAAAAACTGCATCCACAAAGCAGGATGAGCAGCCGTGGTCAGATAAACAGGGCAAACCCCCAAGACAGAGGCCAGTGGGTGGAGGCACCAGGCGGGTTCCCTCAGCTGTATTGTTCTTCTATGGGATCCTAACCTTTCCTATCTCTGGGTATTTCTTATGCTTTTCCTTCTGCTCAGGCTACCTAATTTTCAATCTCCACCTACTTTCAACTTACTGTATCCAATTCATGCTGTAGGCTGGTAGCTGCCTTCTCTGGGCTTCCACAGCACCCACTGCATTACTGAGCTTTCTGGGGTCAAAGCTTCTGTCTTACTCATTCCCATAGTCCTAGCTCCCAGCACAAAGTAGATGCTCAGAAAAGATCTGAATAATTGATTGTATGGACAGGGCTGTGACTTGATTCATTAAATCATTCATTTAGCAACAGGTACAATGTGGTAAACTCCACAGATCTTGAGAATATTGAGATGAAGGAATCAGACAAAGTTCCTACTCTTCCAATCTAAAGATGAAGATAGACAACAAATAAACGAAATAATTGTAGACTGCAGTGAATACTATTAGCAAATGCTAATGCAAGAGACGACAGATTCCAGAATGTCAGTATCATTTTTGTTAGCCAGACTTAGCAGTACTTCAGATTCTTTTTGCCTATATAAATTTTCTCTTTCTACAATGAATATGTGTCATTGTTTGTTGTTTTTTTAAAATGTCAACTGTCTTCTGATTTTCTTATTGTGGGTTCCTAACACAACCATTCCCCTACACAGTAATTATGGTGATCAGGGAAGACCAAGCCTGTTGAGTTGAGGTCATGCATTGACTTTACCCAAGAGACAACCCATGGGGGAATAACTCATAACTAGCTGCACAGGAAAGGTGATTGGCTCTACTGAGAGGGATTAGGGAAGATTTCACAGAGCAGGAAATACTTGATCTCAAGATCTGGAAGAACAACAGTTTAGAGATAAACATGTGAAGGAAGTAATTGGGCAAGTCATTTCACCTCCTTAAGTTTGAGCTTTTTCATCTGTAAAATAGGGGCAGTAACATGTCCTTCACTGGGCTTAGGGCTAATTAAATGACACAGACATGTACACACACACACAGCAGCACATACTTGGTAATCAGGAGTCATTTTTACTTTTAATATTAGAGGTAAATATTCTTAGAGGTAATTGCACTTATCGTAGCTTTGGAGATTATCTGTTCTCACTGTTCTGATCATCTCAACAGGGAGAGGGCATTGGTTAGTGGCTCGGAAAGGTAATCTCAAGAAGAAGCCCCAGGGTGTGGTTGCAGCACCCTCTGAAGGTCAAGAAAGCCAGAAGAAGGTTTGTTTTGAGGTTGGGAAGAAGAAACTGTCCCAGCAGAAAAGCCAAGCAGACATTCCTGGACACATCCTGGACCGTGCTTTTCTGGTGAGAGAAAATGCATCCTGGAGTGACTGGCAGCATCAGCTGGTGGAGGGAGTGAATGACAAAGATTTTCCCTTTTTTCAACTGTTTTTGTTCCAACTGGGGCAAGGAGGTACCTGCTCTGATAAAGTTACCCCAAACCCACTCTGAACTATTAGTGATGTTGGTTAGCAAATTGAACACAGCCTAGATGATGAAGGAACCTAAAGCTGTCTGTATGTGTAAAGCCTTCTTTATGTCCATCTTGTGATCAATGTGATACTGATATTCCTATTATATTGTTGCCATTGGGTGGGTAGAAAAACTGAGGCCCCAAGAGGCACTATTTCTTGCCTGAAGTCCCACAGTCTGCTAATGGCTATGCCAGGATAAAAATCTATGGTCTATTGACTTGAATGCCTGTATCTTTACATTACATGAAATAAAAACTCTTGCTTGAATCAGAGAAGCAAAGGAGTAATTCAAGGGGAAAGAGTCCATTGAAAACTTTATTCCAGTGCCTAATCAGATGGGATAATTCCCACTCTGTTCTGAGGTGATGTTTTTAGGACCAGGTGGGATTGGGAAGGGCCTTCTCTCCAATAGCCTTTGTCCTTTGCCGTTAGTGTCTGGCTAAAAGCCAGAGGAGCTGGCCAGATGTCACCCAGGACTTAGGGCAGGCTTTATGAAGAGAGCTGGGGTGACTGTGTTGGAAATCAGCCAGGTAATTTCACATCTACTCTGTAATGCCTGAGTGGCTTTGCAAAGAAAGACACATTTTGTAAATCAATAGTAATGGGCAGTGCAGTTCTCACAGCTCCTTGAGAAGAGCTCTCTGGCAGCCTACTTTGTTGCCACTTTGAGTTTATGGTTCCCAAGAGATGGATGTCAGCATAGCTCAGAGGTTGAAAGAGGACTTCCTTGATTTCATCTCACCTCAGGAGGTTACCATTAGCTGTTTGCAGAACTTGTGGAATTTGTTTCATTATTGTATCCACTTCTCACTGAGAGGGAGAACTGAAACACCTCTCAGAAAGGGCAGAGTGGTCTTTTCCACAGTGGTCTTTTCCCCACTTGTTTCCAAATACAGTTGCCTCTGCATATCCATATGCTCTGTATCTACGGATTCAAATAATGACAGACTGAAAATATAAAAGTAAAAGGTTGTACTGGATAAGCATAGACTTTTTCTTATCATTATTCCCTAAACAATAAAGTATAGCAACTATTTACATTATTTACATTGTCTTAGGTATTATGAGTAATTTAAAGATAATTTAAAGTGTACAGGAAAATGAACATAGGTTTTTATGTAAATACTGTTTTTCCACAGCATGGCATCCAAAGATTCTTGGCTCTTTCTGTCCGGCCCAAAGAATTAGCTAGGATGGCTGGTGAACAGTTAAACACAACTTTTATTTAACATAAAAAAGAAAAGGGAAAAGGGAAAGAAAAGAGTGAAGGAAAAGGGAAGAGCAAGAAGAAATACATCCTGCAAGCAGGATGGGCTGCTATAAAACCAAGTAGAGCAGAATAGCAAGATTACAGTGGCAGCAAAGTTAATGGCCACTGTCTTTTTATATCCTCCTAGATCCAGTCCATTGGAAGTTGCTCTGTCCACACGTCCTGGCCATAATTGACAGGTCACATCTGTTCCAGATCAGGTTACATAGGTACATCCTGTTCCCAGCCTCCTTTCCAGATCTTCATAATTGACAGGTTACATCCTGTCTTTTAGCCAGCCTGCCATTGCTTGAATCTCCTATAACAATACTATGCCATTTTATCTAAGAGACTTGAGTATTTGAATATTTTGGTATCTGAGCAAATACTGATACATATTTCCATGTTTAATCCCTAAAGCTTGTTATCCATATTGACACTAAGTGACAGAAGCAGCAAGGATATTTTTCACAGTAATGGAATAGCCACTCTGTCTGTTACATAGTTCCACTTGGGTATTTCACTGATACCTCATATTGTACTCAGTACCAATCTTCCAACTCCACGTCCTTTCCCCAGGTTTTATTATACTGTCTGTATTGACATTTCTTCCTAACCAGTCACCAAGCCAGTAACTTGGGGTTATTCTTTATACCTGCCTCTCCCTCACTGCCCCCACCCTAATTTTACCAAATCCTGGCATTTTTATTAGATAGTTGTCGAATCTGTCTTCTCCTCTAGCACCACCTAGCTATCTCTAGCACCGCTGTCCTTAACTTGGCCACATCATTTCTTATTGGACTATCCCAGTAACTTTCGAACTGGTTTAAGCCAATTAGCATGCTTTTATTTCACACACAAAAAAGGCAGAGGCACTGTTAAAGATTGATTAATAGGGCCAGAAATCTAGCTCAGTGGCTCAAGCGCTTGCCTGGTAAGTGTGAGGTTGTGAGTTTAATCCCTGGTACCAAAAGAAGATTTGATTAATATACTGGCTTTATAATACCATTCAAGTTTCTTCCATTATTCTGTCCTGCCATCCTCAACATACTGATGTGTCTTCTTAGCCTGATTGATTTCATGATCCCCAGGTGGCTGCAGCAAAGCTGGTCATCATATAGGTTAACATCCAGGCGTAGAAAAATGATTGTCATAGTCTCATGCCTATTTTTAGAACAAAGAAAAAAGCTTCCCCAAACTGATCACCCATCCCTGTCCTCTAAACCCCATATATCTCTCATTGGCCAGACCTATATTACAAGTCCAAAAATCACTGGCCAATCATGAGATCTCTATCATTGGCTTAGGCAGATCAAGACTTATCTCTTGGAGCTGAGGCTTAAAACCCTGTCCATGTAGAAAATGTGAACAATGTTAGTGTTTTAACAAGAAAGAAACAGAGAAATGGTTATTGAGAAGGTGATTAACATCTGCTACATTGGTCTTTTCTGTCTTATCCTTTCTATGTGTATCAGACTTTGCAATTTTTATAAAACTATTGTCCTTCCCTGCCAAAAGAATCCCTGACATCTTTCTATTGATTGTAGGATAAAATCCACACTCCTTACAGTGCCAATGTGGACCCACATACCTAAGGACTGCCTTTCTGACCTTATCTTGTTCTTTATTCTCTCAAAAACACCTTGGGTTTTCTTGCCCTGGGTAGCCTTCACACCCCTGCCACCTACTTTCATGGGACCAACTATTCAGCTGTTAGTTCTCAGCTGAAAAAACTACTTCCTCACGTAAATATTTCCTTATTTTCAGACTGAGGTTAGGACCCCTTGTTGCTGTCTTTCACAGCATCTCGAATTTCTCTTAAAATATTTGCTACATTTATAAATATTTGCTTGCCATTTGGCATCCCCTAAGATTGTAAGCTCTATGAAGGCTGCAATGTTTCTTCTCTTTATCCATTGTCTTCCCAAAAGAATTGTGGTTCCATTAAACATAAATAGAGGCTCCAAAACCGCAATTTGCTTCTAACTTTTTAATTATGTAGGCTGACATACGGCATGCAAAGAGCATAGAGCTTAGTGATTGAAGTTTGGATTCTCATGACAGATCTGTCAGTTATTAGCTGTGGGACCTTAGGCAAGGCACACTTACCTCTCTTAACCTTTTCTCATTAAAACAAAAGAGAGAGATAGTCCTTATGTCCAACGCTTTTGATAGGATTTAGAAGAAGTTTTGTTAATATGTTTAGCATACCACATGGCCCAAGGTAGTGCTTAGTAACTATTTCGTGAATGGATGGATGAATAATGAATGAATTAATGAATAAACAAGCAAGATTGCCCAATAAAATACCACTGAACAAAAATAGCTTAATTACTTATATTTTGTTGGAGCCTTGAGCACTGACTCTGTGCCCTGTGTCCAGCTAAAGCACCACTGCGTGACGAAGCCATCAGACCTATGCACCATCAATGTGAGCGGCCTGAAGTTCTCCAAGGTGAGAACAGGGGCAAAGTTGTGATTGGGGTACCAGACCTGAGGAGACATCTGGCTGTTGTGGTGTTTGTCTGTTGTACCTCCAGAGTTCTGGAGGCTGGGAAATAGTACAAAGACGTGGAAGGAAAGAGGGGAATGTCAGACAAGAAGTCACTGGGTGGAAACTATATTCAGACACAAACTTTTGTTGCAAATTTGACATCAATTGTCCCATTTGATACAAATTAAAGGAACTCATCATATGATTTTGGTTTTGAGTTTGCCATAGAATTTTGGTGGAATATAATTCCTTGTGTAACACTGAGTTCCTGTCACAAGAGCCTACAACCTGATAGGGGTGCATCATTAGAGAAATTTTTATGATCAGGATACATGTACAAGAATGTATACTGTATCATTTTTTATAATAAAATAGCTAAATGTGCATCAGTGGGAAGGGATAACTTGTAATATCATCAAACAATGGAATACTATCCAGGCAATCAAGTAGACAGACTACAGCTACATATGTCAACTCCAGTAAATCTCAAAAGTATAATGTTAAGTGAAAAGACAGATTACAAAATGATATCCCCCTTATAATTTCACATAATAGAGAGTAATGAAATATGTAAGTAGCACTATACATGGTTGATGGGTACACATGTGTGTATGTATATAAATACAAGTTAAAAACAGGAGTGGGAATGATCACAAGTTAAAGACAGTTGTTACAGGGTTGAGGAGGGAGGAGGTGTGGAAGTAAACGGTGAAATTTCAAGCAAAGACAGCAAATACACATATTTATTATAACCTGAACAATACATAGATCTTTACATCTCATTCACTGTGTTTTTCTGTACATGTAACTTGTTTCATGATAGGAAAAAAGTGGAAAAGACCTTCTAGCCTTCAACACATGGCTGCCCTTATGTTAAGGATGTCTTTTATCCATTTAGATCTTTAGTTCCTTCTGGCAGCAGCCCTGGAGTTTCAGCAAGGTTTGCAGGCAGGGAACTAATCTTTCACTTTTTCTTTTTGTTTTTGTTTTTTCTTTTCTGAAATACCTTCCTATAGGCAAAGGAAAAGGACTTCAAACATTTTCATTCCGTGATTTATATCAATGCCTCAGAAAACCTGCTGCCGCTAGGTGAGCATTTTCTATTTGAAAGCTATCTTCTGCCTCTTGGCCAGCACAGTCACTTGTGTTAAGATTTGTCTGTTCGGTCATCCGTGGTCTTATCTTGGAGAGTGTATCAGGCTGGGTGCTGGAGAGCACTCAGACCTGCAGCCCCGCAGTGGTACTACTTAGCACATTTCTCCAGTGAGCTCCCATTTCTCTGTAAATAGGTGTAATTCCCTGCTTCCTCCACTTGCAGGCTACCTTGCAGACACAGACGAGCTAGATGCTTACGTGAATAAACACTCCTAGAGAAGCAGGACACCGTCTTAGTTTTTCAGCAAATTCACAGTGACCCCTGCTGGTAGTTTGACTGTATAACAACTTGGCCTTAAAGCGTGTGTCCATTTCTTGTTTTGGGGAGCTTATGTGGGAGAGGCAGGCTCAGATAGAGTAAACCGTAATAGAGGGAATCAGGAAAAGCTATACAAGCGTATAACTAGGACTTCAACACAAGTCAGAGAGTCAGGAGGAACTTCTGAGAAGAGGGACACCTAAGCTAACACCAGAAAATGAATAGGGTTGAGCATGGTAGCATATACCTGGAATTCCAACATTCAGGAAGCTGAGTCAGGCTAGCCTGGACTACATAGAGAGAAAAGAAAAAAGAAAATAATGGAGATAACTTAGGAAATAGAAGGTAAAAAGGCATTTCAGGGCAACAGAACAGATGTAGAACAGCAGTACATGGCTGGGGAGAAGGAAGAGGCTTGGTATTTACAAGAGGTGTGTGAGGGAGAATTCAGACTAAAGAAAGTGGCAGGGACTCAATGCTCAAGGCCTTACATGACGTGCATGTAATCTGGCAATCAAAAGACAGCCTTGGAAGTCTTTTAATCGAGGAGCAACTGTCAGAAGCGTTGATCATAAGAGAAGACAGAAGCCAGGCTATCTGTGGGTTGTTTCTGTTTCCTAGGGAGGGGAGGCTGTAGTGAAGGGTGAAGGAGATTAAGAGAGATTCGGCAGGAGGTAGAAATGACAGGACTTGGCAACTTGTGAGACTGTTGGGAAAGGGAAGAATCAAGGGAAAACTCACTAAAATAACACACTGGAGGCAGGTCAGGCAGGAAATTGATGAGTTTTGCTGAATTGAGCTTGATGGGTGTTTTTGAAAAAGCATCTGATGCTGCACCTGCCCTGTGGCCTTTTAGGAATATTGGCTTGATATACAAAGGCCGACAGGTCTATGAAAAGATGCTCAGCCTCACAGATCACTAGAACAGCTCCAAGATACTATTTTGTGCCTACCAAATATTGGCAAAAATGGAAAGGAGAGATGACATCCAGCATTAGTATGGAAATGGACACTCTTGTGTTCAGCTGGTAGAAATATGATAAATTAGTATATGACATCTTAGAAGTAATTTTGGCATTGTCCTTTAAAACCTAAAATAGCCATTACTTTAATCTAGTAGTTTTACTTCTAGGAACTTACTCTTTGGAAACACTCTTGTACAAGGAAGTTCATTGGAAACATCCTGAAATACCCAGTCCTGAAATATGCAGTCTTTTATTAGACTCTGGGGAGCCTATCATTCTGACTCACAAACCTATCACAGCCACACTGAACACCAGGTTCGCTTAGAAGGCTCGGAGTTATCCCACACAGTGTCCCAGTAGTATCGCACCTCTTTAGTGGAGTCCTCATAGCTATCTATGTAGCAGTCCACACAGCCATCCACGAGCCATTCTCTCGAACTCCTCCCCACATGTCACCTCAGATACAAGACAGTGTGACTCGTTGTTGGGTGAATGTAGGAGGCGCCTTATTTTAGAAACCTCATTACCCACAGGAGCCTGCAGCCTTAATAATATTTTACAGGCATAGGTCCTAGAGTTCCCACGAAGAATATGTTTGATTAAAGGAGTCACCACCTGTCAGGAAACACCTCCTGCAGGTGTTTATAATTTATTTATAGTTTTCCCTGTCTGAGATACAGTTTACTAACCTGGGTCATTTTTTACCACAAGCAATATTGTTTAGTAATACAGTTGTCACAGCACTTGTTTCTGGTTATCAGGAAAAAAGGGCTAAAAAAAAGATAACCCAAAGTCCAGTTCTCATGCAGAAGGGGAAAATTTGGTTACCTTTTATCCATATAATCTATGAGCTATCAACAGGGAAATGAATGAATAAAGTATGGCTGAACTATAGAACATAATTAAGATATTAGATCTCTGTGTTTAAACATGGAATAATCTTCACACCATAATATTAGGGTGGAAAAGTCACAATACAATATATACGTAGGTCATAATGGGGATTGAAACCAGGGCCCTCACACTGAGCTATATCCCCAGCCCTTTCCTGTTTTTTAAAATTTTGAGACAGGGTCTTGCTAAGTTGCCCTAGCTAGACTGAAACTTATGATCCTCCTAGAGTACTGCCTTCCCACAGTGTCTGTCCTGACCCTGTAGGGGCCCAGTGAATGGTCATTATTAATATCTTAAATTGTTTATGAGCTGCTGATTATTTCTTTCTCTTCCCCGTGTAGAGATATTTCATACATTTCCAGCCTTAAAGGAACTGGAGCTTGCATTTAATGGCATCAGAACAGTCTATGTGAAATATGGAGACTTTAAGTTATTGGAAGTAAGTTGGAGGTAGGGAGTTTTGTGTGCCCATCTGTTCACCTGTAAGTAATGAGTTTGGGGTTCCCTACTGAGTATAACTTTTGGGAAGGGACTCTAAGCCTCTGCATCCAGGCTACTGCTTCACATTTGACCCTTGAGACGGTAGTGGCTATGGTGGTGATAGTGATGGTGATAGTGGAGGTTGGGGTGCTGATGGTAACTGTAGCTGCGGGTGATGATGGTGACAGTGATTGTGGTAGCAGCTTGATATTTATGGCCATGGTACATAGTCCTGGAAAATAAATGCCAAGGATTATTCATGTTCAAGAGAATCTATGCAGAAAAGTGAGTATCTTAAAAGGAAGAACTTGAGGGGAGATTTGGATCCAGTAGAGGTGGGGAGCCTTGGAGATTAAGAGCTAGGTGCAGCAGACTAAACCAGCTGAATTAGAGACATTAGGGACTGATGCCAAAGACCCACTGTGGTCTGAGTGAGCTGGATCAGTCCCAGGGGACTGGGGTAGAGCAGACCATGAGCCTAGTCCATAGCCTCAGAGATGGGGATGAAACAAAATAGGGCTTCCATGAATTCTGCAGCAGACACTGACATATTCACATCCACAACTGTTTTCCAAACCTTAGACATTAAAATATAGAAAAATTCTTTTGCGTTCTTGGTTTGCTTGTTAATTAAATTCTCACAATCATACATTTCCTACGCATGTCCTCGGATTTCCACCTAATTACCTCTTCAACTTTCGTGAAGATTTATTTGATGGCTACTGTTGACAAAGGAATAAAACTTGTGTCACTACCTGAGAGTCACTGTGCACATGGAGAGTAGAGGACAGCAGGCAGAGGAGTCAGGAGTGGGGATAGGCACATGGCCAGACCCTCTCACTCACTAAATATTGGACTTTCCCCCCACATGCTGACCTTATGGTAAAGCATTTCCAGTTCACACCTTAGTGAAGTGTCTGTATGTCTGAACCTTGGGATTGACTTCAAAGAGTTGGTAACTTAAATGACTTAATCTGCAAACGTCAAGGGTCAGTCATTCTTCACACAAGCTGCACTTAACTTGGGCTTTTCAGAAAGAGGAACCTTCCACAAGACTTGAATTTTTTGAGAGAGTTGATGGCCTTTACATGGCACTTTAAAAAAGTTTTAACCTCTTGAAATGGCCATCTTTCTAAAATAGATGTTTATCTTTGCATTCTTAAAGCATGCTGTATTGAATATAAGGGTAACTTCTCCCCATGATTTTGAGTCACATTGAAGAAAACATCGATTTGCTATGATTTGGGACAGGAATGATCTTCAGACTTGTCCCAGAAGCAAAACCCTTCAGAGTCCAATAAAATTGAGATAAAGTAAATTTATAATAACTGGTGAGGTTTGGCATTATGTTTAAAAAACCATTTGGTAGTAGATTTTATTTAGACAGTGGGAAATAGTTGTAGATGCTTTAGCCACACAGGGAGCTACTTCCCTGACCTTTAGGCCTCAGAGCCTCTTAAGAACTTTCACTAATTTGTTCTTTTATTTTTTTTCAGAGAGTAGCCATTGAAATCTGTATGCTGTGCATTGTGCCAAGTATTTTGTCTTCTCCTCATTACCATTCCATCCCCTATTTTAAGTCCCGCTGGCCGTGGAGAAGGGACTTGGCCACAGTCCCTGACCCCACAGCTGACTAGCTTAGATCTAAGAGTTGATCATGGTTGAGTTTTTGGATATCCTACTTTAAAGTTTGATAGCATCTGATGAAGATTATCCACGAGCCTCGGCCTTACCCAAGGGAATTTATTTACAAAAGAGAACAGAACAAAGTTAGGATGCAGAATATAAATGAGAAAAGGACATGTCTGGACAAGTCATTTGTTTTCATTTCTTCTATGATTTGCAAGGGCTCCCTAAGTAAAAGGATAAATCTGTCAAATATCCTGAATTTGTAGCTCACAGTAATGAATACTTTGATGTGTAATAAAACTTGATGTGACTCAGCAGATATAGTGGCCAGGTTAGAAATCTTCTGTCCTTGTTTGTCAGAAAGGGTGTCCCAGAGGGAAAAGTTCAGAATAGAATTCCTCAGGAATCGATGTAGAAAAAACTGATCTCTACATGATTTCACTTTCTACTTACAGATTTGAAAACAGTTTAGCTGGAACTTGGCCCTGGCAGTCAGAAAACTTTATTTCTAGTCTTGGTTCTACCAGGATTTTGCCATGCCTCCTGGGACAAATAACTTGCCCTCTCTGGGACTTATGTCTTCCCTTCTAATTACTGGACCAGCTCCAAAATTCCGTAGTCTGTGATTTTAAAAAATTATTCATTTCTTTGAGCTGCCCTTAATTGCATGGAAAGCAAATTTGGATCCAACTTTAAATAGCCAAAGCAGCTAGAACAGGGGTCTATAAGCTTTTCCTGTAGGAGGTCACATAGTAAATATTTCAAACTTTGTTGTCCATATAGTTATAACTAATCATAACTCTTATAACTGTAGCTCTGCTATTATAGAAGAAGAGTAGCCATATATAATATAAAGACAAAATGAGCATGGCTGTCTTTCAATAAAACTTTATTTTTGATGCTAAAATTTGAATTTCACAACATTTCCACACGTAACACACATTCTTTCTCTAATCTTTTGAATGCAAAAACCACTCTTAGCTCATGGGCTGTACAAACAGGCATTAGGCTGGATTTGGCTTGCAGACCTTGGTTTGCCACCTACTAAGCTTGAACACTGATGAAGCAGCTGAATATGCCTGGAATGGAGAGTGAACATGGTAAAGGACTGGAATATGAGCTTAGAAAGGTGGCAGAAGAGAGATTGTGGAAAATCTTGGAAATTGCTAAGGAGCTTAGACTTTGTGGCTAACAGGGACCTATTGAAGGGTTTTAAGATAAGGGGTGTGGCTAGGATTGTATTTTAGGAAAATCGTTCTGGCTGCTCTGTAAAGAAGGAATTGGAGGGAAAAAGATATATGAGCAATATTAAGGAGATAGATAAAATCTATGCATGTTGATGACTATCCACATACAAGCATGAAGGAGCGAAATGTTCCCACTTTTACTTGTGCAAATCTGAAACTGCCTTCCAGGTCTCCTTCCTCTCTTTGCTCTAGCCAAGTCAGATTGCCCCTTGTGTGAACCCCTCAAACCCTCAGTTTGCTGATGGCAGCATGAACTTGGCACTCCTTTGGTGCTTGGCACCTTTCATGGCCTAGCCAGTCTTATCAAGCTTGTTATACATGGGCTTCAGTCATACCCAGACTATTTGCAGCTCTTGTAACAAGCAAGGCTGTCTCCTGCTTCATGCCACTTGCTCACCATAGTGTCTCCCTTAACAATGTGGTGAATACCTACTCGCCTCTGAGGACAGCTCAGATGTCACCTGCTCTGCGAAGCCTGGCCCCCCGACCATTCCTTCCTTTGTGTCCACTGGGTCTGTGTCTAGACATCTATCTCAGCAGCATTGTTATTTAACAGACATGTACGTATCTACCTTTCCAAAAAGCCTAGGAGCTTCCAGAGGGCAGGGACTGGAACAAAGTAAGCCTTCAGTGTGGGGTTAGTGATGACAGTGATGAGAACCAACATTAGTTAAGCATTTACTATGTACCAGATTACAGGTTTATGGCTTTTCTCTGTAAGAATCACTTATTTTCACTTTGTAGATAAGAAAGTCCAGGTTAAGCAATTAGCTTAAATCACACAAATAACCATGGTTTAACCTCAGGTCTTTAGAGCTCATCAGTTAATTACAAAAGCAGAGTCAGGCCAAACCCAGTCCTCTGGCAGAGACCTGCAGTGTGTATGTGCCTGAGTGACTGTAACACTGATGAGATCCCCAAAGACCTTGTTCCAAGTCCAGCTGGAGCAGACACTGAAACTAATCCCATTTAACAGCCTTCACTATATGTGTTGGAGGTGAATGCAGGGGAAGCACAGAAGAAATAGGAGTGGAAGTAGGGAAAGAAGCCAGTTGTATAGAAAAGCTAAAGGGAGTGACTAGAGGGGCTCAGGAGAGCAGAAGCAGAGAAACAGAGATTGTGCAGATTCAGTTTATCCAATTGCCTTTGCAGAGAGAAGGTCAGCTCTCTGGCAGGCCTCTTGACCCTAGTCAATTCTTATGAGTCTATGTGACCAGTTGAGCATGGTTAATGATGGAGTGACCACTTAGGGTCATTATTCTTATAAGCCAGTTTATTTCTGCTCATTTTTTGTGTACCTACTTTGTGCCAGGTCCCATACTAGCTTACAAGGATACGGTATGACAGTGGCATGGTTCTTGACCTCAAAAGGTTTCTGATCTAGTGTGTACCAAACATTTTACAAACCACATCCATACACCAATATTCTTATTCCCCACATGTTTTCAGCTATCTCAGATACTTGGCAGAATTTGATAAGTACCCTGAGAGCAGTTTAGGTAAAGCATCCAAAGGCAAGAGAGGAAGAGATTCCATCTGGCCGGGGAGTTGAGAAAGGTTTTGAAAGAAGACATCTTCCCTATAATTGCAGCTACTTGGGAGACCAAGGCAAGAAGATCACAACTTCAAGGCTATCCTGGGCAACCTAGTGAAACTTATCTCAAAAAATTAAAAGGACTTGGGACATAGCTTATTTTGAAGGTCTTGGATTCAATCTCGTTATGGGGATGGAGGAGCTTTGAGTTGGCCTTTGGGAAGTGGCATTCAGATGAGTGGAAGGACATTCCTGTTTGAGCATAAAGCACAGCAGGGAATGATAGGTGGGATGAGGCGAGGAGTGGGGAGAATCACAGGATAATCACATTTGCTGTGGCAGCTAAGGCTGGAAAACAGGTTGGGAACTGACTCTAGGAGAACTTGAACGTTAATCCAGAGAGAGTTTTATCCTTTGGCTAATGGAGCTTTCTAGAAAGTTGGGGGGAAATATAGCTAGCCCCTACCTCATGGAGAAACATCCTAGTCATAGTGCTTCTGTTCTTTCATCTTTTTTCTTCCTCTGGTAGTTCTTGGACCTTTCCTTCAACAGCCTGACTGCAGAGGCCATCTCTGACCTGGGGATTCTGCCACGCCTCCGCGTCCTGCTTCTCACAGGCAATGGACTCACATCTCTACCACCCAATTTGGCTGTCACAGAACAGTAAGTTCTAAATCCTCGAGTCTGTCCTATGTGTTCCCTTGGGAGCCTTTGTTTGGGTACAAGTATCCAAAGACCAACGCAGGAAGATCACAACTTCGAGGCCGTAATGCACATGTAATCCAGAGCAGCTCTGGAAGTGTCATAAAGATAGGCCGTGAGGACTCAAAGCAGGGAATGCTACCTACTGAAGCTCCCTAGAAAGGCCTTAGATAGTTCCCCCATTTTCCTGTGTGCTGTTAAGAGAAGTCCAGATGTTTGGGAAGCTGCTTTCCTTACCTTGGATTGGTCATTTAAAATCATAGATATTGCTCTTGCCAGATGATTCCTCTCCATGATGCCTCTGCTCCAGCTCAGTAAGTCTGTTTACTGGTTTCTAAATAGGTTATGTACATCTACAGAGGCCCTTTTCCCATCCTTGCTATGGTCTGGGAAATTTATATTTGTAATTCTATGGAAATGTTATTGGAATTCTGGTGAGTTAATTCCCATCTACCACCTCCAGTGCAACCGATGGTGAGAATAAAGACACTAAGACATATTTATAGTTAAGGGCAGCCACGGGGTCCTCAGTCCAGTCCAGATGAGGGTTCATGGAACAAAGGTGATGACCCAGGTCCTAACCCAGATTTTATTAATTCATGAAGAAGGGAGTGAGTGACTGTAAGAATGGTGGGAATTATGTGAGTACCATGAGCTGAGCTAGCTAGGAGGACAGAAAGTGCCTCTGCAGTATGCCAAGAGAAGGATATGCAGAAAGACCAATCTGCAAAAACACAACTAAGGTAATATTTAATGTTTAGAAGGCTGGTGCTTCTGATGTGCAAACCTTTTCTGCCCTGGGAAGTCATAGCCTCTTATCTCAAGGCTCAAACCAAACTGACAGCCCAGGAGCCGTGTGGCTTTGCCATTCCACTGGGCTCACCCATTTAGAGGGAGACACTGAGATGAGAAAATAGGACTGTCACTTGGCTTCAAAGATTACACATCAGTACCTCAGGTAACCCTATTTACAGTGCCTAGAACCAACTGAAGGGAAAAGGAAATTGCTTAGCCAGCTCTGTACATATCAGTACACAGAGATAGGGCCAGGTTTACCTAAAGTGGAGGTAATTGCTCTTTATTCAAGGAGAGCCATCCTCTACATACATACCTACGGTGCACCTTTGTTGAGGCCATTCCTTTAGGCCAGAATATACTGGGCTTCTCTTAATAACGCATATGCAGTGCTACCTCAACGTTTCACATATGTTAACCCATACAACCTCCACAAAAGCTCTATGAGGTTGATATCCTACTGTCCTATTATTATCTCCATATTTTTAGATGAGGAAATTAAAGCACAAACAATTAAACAACTTCCTCAGAGTTACAAAGCTAGTCAATGGCAGAGCCAGGACTTGAATCAAGTTTGTCTAACTCCAGAGACCACACTCATGAGCATCATCACCTCTGGAATGTACATATTCCAGGGCCGGCCTCAGCCTTTCTTTCTTTTCTCTTTTCGTTTCATTTCGTTTCTTTTTTCTTTTCTTTTCTTCTTCTTTTTTTTTTTTTTTTTTTTTTTTTTTTTTTTTTTTTTTTTTTTTTTTTTTTTTTTTTTGTCTTTTTGAGACAGGGTCTCACTATGCTGTTCAGGATGGCCTTGAGTTCACTTTGTAGCCCAGGCTGGTCTCAAACTCACAATGATCCTCCTGCCTCAGCCTCCTGAGTGCTGAGATTATGGGTGTGCACCACCATGCCCAGCTAGCCTTTCTTTCCTGCTGCCCCCACCAGAAGGTTTTTTTGTTTTTTTGTTTTTACCCAAGAACCTCTTTCTTTTCTAAACATCAGGTGAATTTAATGTTTCCCACTTAGCATATTCTGTTACATCTTATGCCTCATAAACATGTATCTTTATAGTAAGTAGATGGATGGATGATGTATATAGCTCCTCACAGGAAGTTACATGCTCCTTCACAGCAGAGAGCTCTGATCTGCAGCTCCTGCTTGAAGAGGAGGATCCAGTACTTTGCACACAGTACCTGGTCAGTGAATGTTGGCTAACTTAGAGATGGTGATGGTGAAAATCATGGTGATGATGTGTGTTGCCATGATAGAAGAAATGATAAGAGATGATAGTGAAGATGGTGATTCATTAGTTGTTTGAGGGGTTTGGGATAATAGTAGTGATTATTATATCCAGGATTTAATTAGGTAGGATTCTTTTGTTCTCAGGTAACACAAGTTCAAACTAGCTTAAACAAAAAGAAAATTTATTGGCTTCTACCTAAGAAGTCCTAAAGAGATCCATTTAGCTGGATCCAGGTACACAGGATAGTGTCAGTCCTCTTTGTCCATCTCTATTTCTTGGTCATGTGTGCAACTTCTTCTTCTTCTTCTTCTTCTTCTTTTTTTTTTTTTTTGAGGTACTAGGGATTGAACCCAAGGCCTCTTCACCAAACTACATGCCTACTCCTTTGTACATTTTTTTAAAATCTGAGACAGCTTTTTGCTAAATTGTACTGATGGGATTTGAACTTGCTATTCTCCTGCCTCAGCTTCCCAGATTGTTGGGATAATAGGCATATCCCTCTAACATACATGTAAACATCTTTGTTTTGGCCTCATTCTTGGGCCAACTTTCTCCAGGACAAGACATTTATAAGTCAGAATTTAAATTGGGAATACAAAAGACACTCAAGGTATACTATTGCAAGTGGATGGGATTCACTTATTCTAAGTGGGGAGAGATAATAATTTTTATTTTATTATGGAAATTTTCAAATACATATGAGTTAATACTAAAGTGAACTCCCATGTACCTATCACCCAGTGTTTATCACCTAACAATTACAAAGCCACAACCAATCCTGTTTCAT
The DNA here is from genome assembly GCA_004365215.1 of Cuniculus paca. Taxonomy (NCBI): domain Eukaryota; kingdom Metazoa; phylum Chordata; class Mammalia; order Rodentia; family Cuniculidae; genus Cuniculus; species Cuniculus paca. The sequence goes on along the minus strand of RJWT010019646.1, from coordinate 1,284 downwards.
CTATGCTGCCATCACACCCTACTCTAGATTATTCTTAAGAAAAATCTCAGATGAATCCAGCCATAAGTAAACCAGCAGATTCATATAATTTCATCTATAAATATTTCATTGCATGCCTCAAAAAAGATAAGGGCTCTGTAAAAAATTCCATGCAGCAAAGAGGATTTTAGAAAGTGGAAAGACATTCCTTGTTCATGGATAGGAAGAACAAACATTGTGAGAATGTGCATTCTCCCAAAATTGTTATATAGATTTAATGCAATTCCCATCAAAATACCAACAGCATACCTCACAGATCTAGAGAAATCATTCCTAAAATTCATCTGGAACCAGAAGAGACCTAGAATAGCAAAGATAATTCTGGGCAACAAAAGCAAGGCAGGAGGCATCACAATCTTTTACTTGAAGTTATACTACAAATCTACTGTGATAAAGTCAGTATGGTACTGGAATCAAAACTGACCTGAAAATCAGTGGAATAGATTAGAAGATACAACCCCAACTACAAACACACTCAGTCACATTATCTTTGACAAAGGGGCCAACATGTTCCCTGGAAGAAAGCCTCTTTAATAAGTGGTGCTGGAAAAACTGGATTTCCATATGCCAATAACTAAAACTAGACCCAAGCCTATCACCATGCACTAATCTAAAGTCAGAATGGATCAAAGATATAGACATTAAAACAGAAACACTAAATCTGCTGGAAGACAAAGTAGGTAGAAATCTTGAAGACATAGGGGTAGGTGGAAAATTCATGAATAAAAGTCAAATGGCACGGGAAACACTTCCCAGAATCAACAACTGGGATCTCGTCTTATTAAAAAGTTTCTGCATGTCAAAAGAAATCTCCAACAGAGTGAAAAGAAAACCCAAAAATTGGGAAAAAAACTTAGTCAACTGTCTCTCAGACAAAGGACTTCTATCTAGAGCATATGAAGAATTTAAAAAAATCAGGCCCTCAAAATTCAAAGACCCAATTCAAAAATGGGCATCTGAGATGAATACACACTTCTCAGCTGAAGAAATACAAATGGAAAATAAATACATGAAAAAATGTTCAGCATCATTGGTCATTAGAGAAATGCAAATTAAAACAACTCTGAGATTCCATCTCACTCCAGAAAGAATGGCCAGGATCAAGAAATCAAGCAATAACAAATGCTGGAGAGGCTGTGGGGAAAAAGGAACCCTTCTCCACTGTTGGTGGGAGTGTAGACTGGTGCAGCCACTGTGGAAATCAGTCTGGAGGTTCCTCAAAAAGCTGGGATTGGAAGTCCCATT
>RJWT010019645.1:0-18314 GCA_004365215.1 Cuniculus paca | reverse complement strand
CTTCCAATTTTATGCGCCATTTAAATGCCCTTGCTGGGGCTATTTCCTGCTGACACAGGACCACATAATGGCTCGGGCACAAAACGCTCCATATCAAGACCTTTTTTGTGAGCAAGGCAGGCTTTGGAGCTGGATTTCTGCTTAGGACACAGGCCTCTTACTGTCTAACCCTTTTGCCAGATTCAAAAATTCCAGCTTTTGCCCTCCAACAGTTGTTTGTTAAAATCTTTGATGCTCGACTTTACCTTACACCCTTGACCCACATTTTGAATTTGGGTCTGTAATCTGGCTTTGGCATGGCTGAGTCCACACTCCTTAAACTGGTGGACTCCAGATCCTCTAGTCCAGCATAACCAAAACCTCCAAAGCATCCAAACAAGTCTAACTGGTTCCTAACCCAATTCACTGGCTAAATTTTCCTCCTCTGTTAAGTGGGAGATAATAATACCTACTTTACAATCCTTGGAAGGCTTTATAAGACTGCTATGAGTTAAAGGTAAAATTTTTTTAAGGTTTAAAATGTTTCTTATATGAATGTAAAGTGAACATGAAGAGCATGTTTTAAAGATTTTATGGAAGTTGTTTAATGAAGTAACCAGAAAGACGCTACAACCAGTGAAAAGAGCAAACCCACAGAAAATCTGGAAGGCTGAGAGTTCATGAATACAAAGTCTCTTCTACAAAGATGGTGCTATAAAGATTGAATTCCATGATCGTTAAATACATCACCATTTAAAAAAGGTTGTGGGATTAAACGAGATAGATACTTAACAAAGATACAAAGTACTTAGCAAATGACAGAAATTTAAAGACAACAAGCATGTGCATTTGCATAAACACACAGATCTATTCGAAAGGTAAGCAAGACTTTGCCCAGGTCTTTACTATATTAGATGGGTGCTTTGTAGTGCCTACACTCACAGGACTTAAAAACTCCTCTCCTCTCCAGCCAGCCCTTTCTCTTTCTCCCACTTCTAGGTCAATTAATAAATAGCCTCTCCTAAACTCAATGGTATTACAAACTCCAGATAACAAGAATCTGAGGACTGTGAAGGGCTTTGCCTCCAAAGAAAGGCCCTGGAAATGTTAATCAACCATCATGGGTCATTCTAATTTTTAGGCAAATTAGAGAAATGCTAGATTAGGCAGCATCCTGGCATCTGCTGCTGAGGAAATTAGTTCACAGAGAAGTACAGACCATAAAACCTCCTGACTGAATAAAGTCATATGTTTCTGGCTGGGAAAACAAACAAACAAACAAAAAACTGAGATTGCAGGTTAAGGGAAATTTTGTTTGTCTTAATCTCCTTTGAAGGCATGTACCCAAGAATCAATGGCATGAATCACCCAAAAGCATACTGTCCATTCACACGAAGAACTGAACTGATAAAGTGAAATGTTTTGCAGTGTTCAGTAATGGAACACTAAGCTGAATCAAAGCAACTGTCTTGTGAGTTTTTATTCTTTCAAGTTACCATGATATTAATACCAAAACAAATAATTTAAACACTTAATTTTCCCTCCAGAAATTTCATCTAACAGTAATTTCTTTTCAGAAGCCCCACCCCAAAGAATAATTCTTTTGTGGGATACTGTAGAAGGAGTTGAGTAAGTCTAAAATTATAGCACAGTTTACATATGCAAACAGAAGGGTATTTATGAGAAAAATCTCAGAAGAGTCTATTATAAATACAAATATCCGCCCTAAAATGAGACAGAACTTTAATATTTTCACTCTTAAAGTCCATGTAAACATTTCGAATGAGTTCCCAATGTTAATAAGCATAACGGTCCTTTAGCATCTCAGAAAATCCATGCAAATATTCTTTACTGATCTGACTGTAAGGTACAGTAGGGAATTATTACCACACATAATAATTCAATAATAGATTATATCTCGAGAGGCTGAAGAAGGCCATTAGTTTCTTTTGAAGAAAAGAGGACATAGTATTAAAAGAACTCATCAGTAGACGTCTTTGAAAAGAATAAGATATTTGATACTTGCTGAGTGCCAGCAATGTATCCCAAAGTGCAGTGGCTACAAAAAAAATAGAGATGTGGGTTCTGTCCTTTGCTGTTGCAATCCTTTTTGGGTGAAGACATATTAGATTTAGTCAACTCTCATGATAAAGGGATCTTTTTCTTCCTTTACCACACTTTTGGTACTATCTGTTCAAACTGTTGATTTGAATGTTCATTTAACTCCCTGCAAAATGGAAAGAACTGAATGTCTCCATCAATTCCTTATTGCAAGGAGCAAAAAGGAATAAAGCATATGAATGGATTTTGTAAATTATTCTAGTCACTGCAAATTCACTGATTCTATACAGATGTGAGATCTACGACTTTGTGTAAAGGGGGAACTAAGCCAGACTGTCTGATGCTGGGTCAAGGAAAACAGGCCAAACTGATTAAGCTATTTGAGACTGCAGAGAGCGGATGTTTGAATCTCAGAAATAAAATGCACTGTGAGCTGGCTCAGGTTATGCGAGAAATTACGACTCCAGAAATTATGACTCCTCCAAGATAACATGAAATAAAGCAACTGTGGAAAATTTCCCCATTCTAAGGGCATTGTCACCAATAAAATGTCCTTAGTTTACAGAGCCCTATCAATGAAAACAAGTACATGTGTTATTCTGCATATGGTGACAGAAAAATTAGAATGTTGAAACTATTTTCCTCAGTATATAACAGGCATGTTGAATTGATTGTTCTCAGAAAACCCTAATGCAGGTTCCGTAAGAATGATTTCATTAATATTACTGGGACAGGAGAATCAGTGACAATTTTGAAAACACTATCCATCTCAGCTGAAGCAATTATAAAATATAACATTCACTCTGACACTCTGATTCCGTACATTGGAGTCCGTTTCATGGTGTGTTCCACCAGACAGACATTCTTTGAATTTTGCAGTGACTCATGAAAATGTCAGGAGCGATTATTCCAGATGACTGTGACAAAACAGCTCTTTAGTATAATACGCTTACCCATAAGGAATTGGAAACAAAAAAGGCATTGTAATAGGAATATATCAGACTCTTTCTAAAGAGGTTAAGAATCAACCAGATTTCGTCAGATGCCAAGCTAATATTTTCTACAACAGATTTCCAAAGAATGTATGTTGATGCAGTGGAAAAGGAATGAGGGATTCACAAGAGTATTTAGAAAACAACTCATATGAAGAAGTAAATAATGTAGATGGGAAAGAGTACAGGCTCAGTGCTATTTGCTTTTTTTCTTTTTAATATCCTTATAGGAGAAAAAACAATACAGAATGGAGAACTCATGAATTTTCTTTCCTCTCCAAACCTCAACCAAATCCCACCCAAATGATTAGTACCTGCATGTGTCTAAAATTGTTTTTTGCCTGTATGAATGTCTATGCTTATATATAAAATTAAATATACTGTAGGAGGCTGAGGCAGGAGGATTGCAAGTTCTAGCACAGCCTGGGCAATTGAGCAACTGAGGGAAATCCTGTCTCAAACTATAAATAAAAAAAAAGGCTGGGAGTACAGCTCAGAGCAAAGGTCCTGGGTTCAATCTCAAGTACTTCAGGGAAAAAAAAAATAAAGAAGTTACTGACAACAAATGCTACTTCCCTTCTGAATCAGTGGCTTTCAGCTGTGACTGAAAGCTAGAATCTTCCAAGGATCATATAAAAAGTACTGATGTTAAAGACCTACCACAGAGCTGGGGGTTAGCTCAGTGGCATAAGTGCCTGCCTGGCAAGCATGACGTCTTGAGTTCGATCCCTGGTACCAAAAAAAAAAAAAATACCTGCCATAGGCTGGGAATCTGTGTTTTTTTGTTTGTTTTTGGAGATGGGGTATCTGGGTTGTTAAATGCACCTTCGATAAGTCTAACGTTCATCAGTTGTTTACATGCTAAAATAAGCCTGGAACTTCTTCAACATACTTAACACAATCGATGCATACTCTGAATTCATGTGCCGAAGTCCTTTGAGGATTTTCTTGGTTTTTTTTTTTGTTGTTGTTGTTGTTGTTCTGTTGTGTTTTGTTTTGCAATGCTGGGGAAGAAGTCTTTTGTTTTTAGTAACCATATGCATTGCAGAAAGTTAAGCACACCAAAGAAAGAGGTGTAGAAACACCCACATTCACAGGAGGGTTTAATAAACACCTCAGATAAACTAACAAAGCAAAAACAGTATGCAAACTCAGCTTCCCACAGGCCTGTCCTACAGGAGGGAAGCGTTACTCCAGACCTCATGGAGGAACCTTAATCTGCTGAGGAACACAGTAGCAAATGCTCAGACATAGGAAATTGACAGCAGTCCCATCAATCTTCAGATTAAACCAAAGTTGAGAACAACGCTCTCCAAAGTAGAGTCTGTGCAAGATGCTGCACAAGGACCCTGGAAGAAAACACTCAAATTCCCTATGTATTTATTTCTGAAGCCTTTTTCAGAGTCTAGGTTTTGAATTGTAAATGTAAATCATTTATTGGTACAATGGTTCGTTTGTACAATTCGTGATATACATCAGGCTGAACTGAATGAAACTGCCATTTTTGTAAGTTGAAGGATAAGCAGATTTATATAGTTCAACCCCATATTTATAACTAAAGATTGTGTGCATTTCATATAGTTCAGTCTGTATATCAGAGTTTCTTAACCTTAGCACTACTGATGCTGTAGGTCACATAATTGGTTTTTCTGGGAAGGAACCCAATGAGCGAAGCAACCTCCCTGACCCTACCTACAGATGTCTGCAATACCTCTCCTCACTCTTTCAACGACTATTAAAACACCCCAAATGTCTTCACTGACTTTCTCAAGCTGCAACCTCATCTCCTATTGAGAACCACTGATTTATATTGTGTGTGTGTGTGTGCGCGCGCACACTGTTTTTACTAATGAAGTGAACTATTTTAGGCATGGTGGCCACTGCCTAAAGAACAGGACAGTTGCCATTAACATTTCTAATAATGCCAAAATGCTAACCCAATATGGACATTTGCATGAGTTTCACACTGGAGCCATCTGTTAAAGACAGAACAGGCTATCACTAAGCATGGGGATCTACCCGCTCTCAAGGGATAGCACAGCCCTAGGCAAAAAAGACCTCTGCAAAAGCCATTAACAAGGAAAGCAGAAGCAGCTGCTCTCCCAAGCTAGTGGGGGGAGACAAGAAGGGTGAGAGAAAATATATCCTAAAACTCCACAAACCACAGTCATAGGTAACCCATGCTACCAGGCAGTCACTTTAGACCTGGCTATGCTTTTCCCAAGCAAAGACTTTCAGAAGGTTCTGAAATGCTGGATCACAAATGTTCTCAGATGCCTAGTCATAAGCAAAATGAGAGTAGCAGCCAAGAGCCCAAGGATTATATTCCCAGATGCACACAGTGGAAAAGGCTATTAGTCACAAACTGATCTGTGCATCACTCCACATATTGGCGGAGGTTTAATCAATACAATTCACTTCTGAAAATTAAGAGTGATGATATATAGACATGTTGGCTCATGGGCATGAACTCTAGGGTATATATAAAACATGCAGCACTCAGTCCATCTTCCTCCTATTAAGAGCAGAAATTGTGAAGCTCAAACACATGTTCATTTATTCAAGTAGTCCGAGGACACCCTCATTTTTCCATTTCATTGACAGAAAAAAGCATGCCTTACAAATATCAGTTGAAAAGCTTTTAGTCATGAATCTGCCAGACTTGGTTCCCATTAAGCACTGGCATATATAAGATGTGACACTATAGCATTTAGACATTTTCACCGTCTACAAACACCAACCTCAATACTTTCTAAACAAATATACATAGATATGTGACAGACATTTTTGAAGTTCTTACTTAACAGCCTTGGAATTTGCTCTCTTTCTTAGGCGTTAATATTTTTGGATATAGAGTGGGAGGAAGTGTAGGAAGGAGGGAATTCTCAAAAGGAGTTGAATAAAAGCTGGCATTAAAAAGGAATTGGGATTCCCCCATCCCACCTCCTGCTTCTGAAGGGGAAAAGTACAGTACAAGAGTGGAATCTTGAAAAAGCCTCCCCCTGGCCTAACCCCTGGAAGCCAGCTGTCCTCCACCCCCCACCGTGGGACAGAAGCCGGGCTCAGTGGCCAGAGACAAGGCCTCGGTTGCGTAGATTTTTTAGGTAATGATGACTTACAAGAAGATGACAAGATCTTCCTATTTAAGTTGGTCTGTGAAAGAAAGTTCACAAGTGACAATTTTGCTTTCTTCTTTTTAAAATGTTCTAGCTTCACAAGCCCCATTTCTTTAGGATGAAGACTGATACACATAAATGAATAATCGAGAAACTGAACTTAATAACTTTAACGGGATCTTCTTGCAGGCTAGGCAGTGGTTTAAATACTTTGCTGTTTAAATTTTATCAATTCTTACTCCGTTAATGTTCACCAAACCAAACAGAATAAAACCCTCGGAGCGAGGTACAGTAATACCTTGGTTCACGAACACTTCAAGAACAATTTGGTTCAAAACAGAAGCATTTGTCAGAAGTTTGCTTCCATTCCTGAATTCCACAGTGGGTGACCAACACAACCACAGACATTTTTCCAGAACGAATTACGTTCACGAACTAAGGTAGTACTATATAAGTTTTATCCGCATCTGACAGATAAGGAAACTAATGTACGGGCTCTGAGGACAAGAAGGGAAACGAGGAGGAGCCTGGGGCATGAGGGCAGGCCTGTGAGGAGGAGCACCTTGACTGCCTCACTCACCTTAGCCTGGAGTTAGTCCTGTAAGGAAACAAGACTCATGTTTTCCATGTTTTTGGGCCACCTATATTGAAGAGATTCATGAGGCAATCTGCAGAGTTTCAGAAGAAACGAGTTAATACTTTAGCTCCACTATGTACTAGCTCTAAACTTGAATTTATCTGAGCCAGACACCACTTCTGTGAAAAACTATGACAGCATCTACCAAAAGGTTGCCTCCCAGCCAGAGAAATGCTAACCCAAAGCCAAGCCTCCCAATAGGTACTAATCAACCTAACTCTCCACCCTTTCTTCTCCACTAGGACTCTTCATTTAACACACTAATGGCATTTTCAAGTTACGTTTTACATGGGCCAAAACTAAACTTTGTTCTTGTTTACTGAGGCAGGAGAAATAAGGTTGTGATGGCTGGTGATCAAGGTCTGATGGCCATGGCTAAGGGAAAAAAACATAACTCCTCTGGAGGCAAACAACCATTGCACCCACTTTACCTTGTTTGAGGCAAAAACAGAAAAGTCTCAAACCTGTGCCATTCTACCTCACTTCAATGCTGAAACAGGTTGAGTTGATTTTATCCCAGAGACCTGACCTAAGGTTACTACATACAACCTCCACTGACATGCTAAAAGAGATACTCTCCTTCTACCAGGCACAGAGTGAGGTCAGTTGGAAACTTGCACTTGGGAACTGCTTTCACACTGGCCCATACACATTACGAAATACACTCATTATGAATATGCGAATGCTTTTTATAGAAAACAGACAAAATCACACTGCACCTCAACCACAGTGCTGCTCTGTAGAGCAGCCTACTGCTGTATTTTGTATGATTCTTAAACACAATTTTATCTAATTCCCATTGGCTCTTCCCATTGATTTCCATTTTTTCACAAATCAAAGAATCTAGAGAGCCAGTGGCACTTCCAATCAATGGGAATATAATTACTGGACAATGCTCAGACAGGGAGCACTTTGGGAGCTAATGGAGAGGGTAGGACAATTTGGTAAAATATGGTGTTTTGGGACTTTAGGTGTCTGTTCTTCACTTTTTTGTGGACTCCAAGCCTGGAAACTCAGTTATGCCCATCAATAGATGACTATTTAAGTAGATTATGGGACAATCATATAATAAGTACCACATACACGCTCATAAAGGACAAAGAAACCCTTCCTATTCTGAAATGAAAAGTTCACATAATATATTAGGTGAACAAAGCAGATAGAGCCATGAACGCCAACATTCTGATTAAAAAGTTTTAATATGTGCACAATTATATATGTGTGTCCATGTAAATATAAATGCCCCTGGAAGGATACAGAGGTAACTAGGAATATTAGTTGCTTCTGTGGATGCAAAATCACCAGAGCTGGAAGAGGGAAGTCTTACTCTATAGCCTTCCATTCATTTTTCATTTTGTGACTACATTAACTACTTCACAAAGCAAGAAGAAAAATAAGTAAATAAAATGAGGAGGGGAAGGTGGAGAATGAGGATAAAGAGGAGGAGGAGAGAGGAAGAGCAAGAGAGAGGGCAACTCGTCCTCTAAGGAGATTATTACAAGTCTCGCGAGCTCATGGAAGTGTGATATTTTTCTGGGAGCTCAGACAAAGTTACTGTGGCTTTCTAGATAAGCCCCCTCTGAGGTCCAGAACCAGCATCCTCTGGAAGCCTCTTATCGCGCTCCTATCTCAGAATGATTAGAAAGGAGACTTTGGGGTTGGGCCCACGAATCTGTTCTAAGACCTCCAGGTGACTCCAAAGCTTACTCAGGTTGCAGAGCACCAGGCAGATCACCATTTACTTCACAAACACGGTGCAGCCTGGCTGGGGCCACACCCGTACAGTTCACGGGAATCAGGCACTGGGCCCAGGCTAAAGGGAACGGCAACATCCTAGGTGCAAACCAGCTCTGCGTGCTGTTTAAAAGCCTGATTCTGAGTCCAGGCCTCAGCAAGTGCTTTCCGAAACTAAAATTGGTCATGATCAAATGTTTTTCACTGAGATTAATTTGCATGTTACAGTCTAAAGAGACCCAGTCCCATGCCTTTTTCTCACAATCAGAGCAGAGCCCTCCGTTGAGCATGTATGTGTAGTAATTTTTGTAAAGTGGATTGGAGCCTAGCACACATCAGAATGACCAGGAAGGCCTGTTAAAACATACTGCATGCTTCCGGAGGTTGGTGACAACGTGCATTTCTAGAAAGTTCCACGTGATACTGATGGTGGTTGGTGGTCCCAGCACTTTGAGAATCATTTCTCTAGAACACTAGTTGTCACACAGAGTGCCACATGGCCTTTTCAAGTGTGCTACCAACCACGGTCACTATGTATAATTTTTGCTCCCACTGAAGATGCACAATTTTATGTGTGCAGGTGTGAGACAGGACTTCGAGCGGGGAGGCTGTGGCATGCAGCACTGGACACAGTAACACCCTTAATGAATAAGAAGCGTTGTTGATAGTTGAACAGGCACTCTGGAAAGAGTGTAGGCCTGGTCAGGGCTGCAAACAGTTCTTCTCAACCAGAAGAAAAGGCATCAAATAAAGAATGTACCATGGAGAAAGGCACTTTCTCCTTCATATGTTCCTACAGCGTTTCTTATAACGACACTTGAGCTCTAAAGGTGGAGAAACACTCACATTCAACTCACATTCACTCTCAGCAACTGACTCGTGACATCAGACCCAAGACCTTGCTGCCCAGTCGGGACAGAGCTATACAAGACTGGAGCTGGTACCAAGCCCTGTCCCACAGTAGCATCCTGGATGTGCAGATGAGGGAGTGACAAAGAACAATGGAACTAAGACACAGCACTATGGAGCTGGACTGGAGCTATGTGACCTAGAAAATCCCCGAGTTTTCAGTGGAGGAATCTGTGACCCAGAGCAGTGGCCATGCTGAGAGCCTCTTTCATTGGGGGTGCCACGCTCTACCATCTTCCCAAGTCCAGCCAGGAATTTTCCTGGTCTACCACAACACATACACACACACACACACACACTCACACGCACGCACTAACCAATACATGCCTTTAGAGTCAAAAGAAGCAGCTGATGGAAATTACTGCTGGTAGCATCACAAACGGTGGAGTTAGGCAGGTAATTCTGGAGCTGGGGATACAGCTCAGTAGTGAAGTGCTTGCCCAGCATGTGCCAGGCACTGGGCTTCATTCCCAGAATTGCAAGTGTTGAGGGGAGGCGACCCTATGGGTTGGGGGTTAGTATCTCCTCCAGGTAAAAAGCAGGCTAAGATGAAAGATGAGAAGAAAGCAAAGCACAAAACAAAACTGAATTCATTTGACTCTCTTATTTTTGATGCATCTTAATTTTCTCATGAGCTGGGCTGAATTATGTATAGGAAAGAGCTGATTTATATTCTAAAGGCAAACTTATAATATAAAAAGATTAGCGAGTAGACAAGAATACAGACTATGGTCCTCTGGCGCCTTTATATCATTTATCTTTATCTAACTGCAATAAATCTTTAAGAAATCATTCTGTCATCAATTACAATATTAGTAAGATTTCTGCTACATAATGCATCTAGTGTATTCAATATATTAAAACACTGGCTATATTGAGACACTTGATTAAAAAATATGAGTGTTTTTGTTTGTTTGTTCTATTACTATGTTTTAAGGCTCATTCTGGTTGATTTTTTTTTCCTCTACTTTTTTCCTGCCCCAACACACCTGAGGATTTATGACACAACCTTATCACTATGGGAATGATTCTCGGGAGGCCTACATTAGAATTTCCAGTTACTGGTGTTAAGAATCACCAGTTCAATATTACAAAATAGTAACAATTAAAGCACTGATATTTATAACCAGGAGAATCAGACATCTGTATGGCTCTCCAAGTTCAACGAGTCCCTCCAGCACACGACTCCCTCCACATGTGCAAACGGATAACAACAGAGGACAATTAAGGTGCAGTGAGTAGATGGCCGGCCTTGCTAACCAAGGGAACTGCTGCCGCACAGCAGCCTTCCGGAACTCCAAACGCAGTCGAGTTTCAGCAAGATTACAAATTACTCAGGATCACCTGGGGAATACCAGGACTGTTCTACTAAACGTACAAAGGTCAAGGGCCAACTATTCGGTAAAACATAAATGGGTGTTATAAATTGCAATAAGTCAAAGAAGTCTTTAATATATATATAAAGATATATATATATACTTTTTTTTTTAACTTGAAAGAGTCCTGTGCATAAAATATATTAGCACTCGCAGAAGAAATACTCTCATTATAGTAGGTCAGGGCGTGAAGTCTGCAACAACCTACATTTCCTCCAGGGTATACACAAAGTTTCCATTTCTCAGAAGCTTGTCAGTTCTACCTGAGTGTGTTTATTAAAAAATGATAAAGGAGAGCCACTAGTATATGTGAGAAAATGGTAATTAGTCTGAAATCACACCCACCAGCCAGGGGTAACTGTTAAAATGACCCCTTTCTTTCTTCAAGTATGTGGAAAATGCATGTTTCTTATTACTGCAATTGGTGAACCACTGACTTGTTACAAAGGTCTCTCAATGCTACAGGATGGAAAACTCCCCCAGGGTTTCACCGAGAAACAGCCTCAAGACAAAGAACCACAGCAGGATCCATTCCCTTCAGTGGACCTCCACGGTTCAACCTTGGGAGATCCTCAAAACCAAACCCAATTTCATCACAGCTGGGTAAATATCCAAGCCCCTACTGAAAGTTAGCGGGGCTCACAGTCGCCAAACCCCCCAGGGTTGCTACCTGGGAACATACTTTTCTTTTATCAAACTGTTGAGCAGATCATTGTAGAGCAGTAAGCTTAAACCATAGCATTTTGAGATTTGAAAACATCAAAACCTTTCTTGGGCTCTAACGCTCTCAGTTTTCAAGGCTTTTAGATTTAGCCCAGAGATTAAAGGATGTACCACATGCATAGGCGTAGAACCTTGACTGGGAAATTCCTTACCTTCCACGTTGGTATTTTATTAGCAGTAAAATAAAACAAGTTTATCTGAAATTCCTGATTTAGGGATGTCCAGCGCAATTTGTCCTTCCTGGGTGTAGGCTACCATTCCTGCAGAAGCTCTGAAAATCTCTTCACCTAAAAAGAACTTCATTGTTTTTCCTCTTGAATAAACTGCAAATACTGATTAGCTACATGTAGTGAAAATAACATAGCAAGGAAGGCTATTGTTAACAAGTAAGAAAATGATGGGCCCTCCACATTACTTAGCAATAAGGAGAAGGGGCTGTAATTTCATGGCTTGGTATTGCTCTTACCTCAGTGACAGTGGAATGAAACTTACTATCATGCATCTTTGGGGGTAGGAGGGGGTAATATTGCCCCTCAGAGGTGAAATACTAGCTCTTGAGGTAAAGGAACAATGTTACACATGGCACATATTTTAAAGCACAGTTTAAAGCATAGTTATGCATACAGTATATAAAAAAGATGTAATATATATCTGTGACATTAAAATTGCATTAAAGTTGGGAGCAAGAAATAAAGCTGGAGGCAGCTGAGTAGAAAAAAAAATATATATATATATTCCTTAGGTGATTGAGTATGATGAAATAATAGTTTAGAAATACTGTTCCAGATATTGGCAAAGCAATTGTTTGAAACTTCCAGCCAAAACAATCACAATTATTATTTTGGAAATGACATTAGTTTTTAAATTCAAGCTTTCAATAACAATCAAATGTTCTTTTTGCAGATAGTCATTGTGAATCACAACAAAGTAACAAAACACAAAACAATTCTATATGGTTACAAATATTTTTATAAAATGCTGTGGTCTTGTTAGGAATGACTAAAATCTACTCTTCATGAGTTGATCTTAACATTTTTCAGAGATTCACAAACTTTATCTTATTAAACCCCTTGTAAGTATATATAATTATCTCTTTTTAAAACCATCATCACTGGTAATTGTTGGTGAAAAATTTAACAATCGTATTTTAAAGATGCAATAATATGCATCTCTTTTGTTAAGCTTCAAAGAGCTTGTTTTGCAAAACAGTGCACAAATTTTAAAAACACACATGAAAAATTTAACAAGCTGTGAACTGTTACAATGATGTAATAGCAAAAACTGAGACAGATGCCACCTGCAACTTCTCTGCTCTCTTTCCCCAAAATACTTTCAAATAAAATCTTACAGGCTATGCATAAAAGTATTTCCTTCATTTAAAAAAAGATAACAAAAGGATATGTTTCAAAAACACTTCCAAGAAAGAGAAATTTTTTCCCAAAATATCCTGAAGTATACCCAGTACAAGATAACTTTGTCTGGAACCTTTTCATGCACATCAGAAAAGGTAAATGATACAAACATCAGAAAAATAGCCATTTCTAACACTGGAAAGAAGAGTGAGTGAGTAAAAAGCTTCCACTCAATTAACAGCAGCTCCATCAGTGACAGACCTTTCCACAAGTGGGCTGACTCACCTCTAAAGATAAGCCGCACCCCCTCCCTCCAGTTTCTCTTTCTGTAAGTAACAGTACACCCAAGAGTTCGTAAGCCAAGAAGACAGATCTGCTGTCCATAGAAACTTTTAATCTGATTTATGCCAGAATAAACCATGCTCACAAAAGGGGACTGGCACTTTTCTAAATTAAAGTAATCCCAATAATTACAGTCAAAGTTCTTCAGTGGGCTGAAGCAAAGCCAACAGAAGCATTAACCTAAATGCCTACCTCAGCAAGAGCCAGAAAATGCTAATGTTGACATTCAGCTTCCAGAAAAAATTATACAGGAAAACAACGACAAAAATTTCGTATTTCAGTGGAAGAGCTTATAAGAAATGGAAATCTGGGGAGTGAATTTTAAATTTCACATTCAACTAAACAAGTTTCTTTTCATTTGGGGACTTTCATTTTGTTGGATGAAAATGGTTATCTTAGTTTTTGAAATGGCATTGTTGTAGCTATTCAACTCTCCCAGAAATTGATACAAGATTTTTGGGAAAAATACTAAAAAAAAAAGATATGTCAAACAATTTAGCAATTTAATGAGATACTAAGCTAGTTTTAGACTACACAATTCTTGAACATACTAATTATTTTAAGATGACTATAAAAGTATTTTTATAGTAATAACAGATCATTACCAATAGAAAATCTCAACCATCACATAGGTGTCTAATGCACAGATGACAGAGGAAGTGATAGGATGAAGTCAAATTCCTAGCAACTTTATTAAGTTAGTCAAAATACATTGCAGCATTATATTCCTAGCACTCCAAGCTACTGGTCTACGTAAGAAGCTTGCTTTGAAATTTATAAAGTAAAGTAGAAATTATGTTATGGAAACAAAATACAATAATTAACTTCTATATTATGAAATAAAGTATTGTTCGAATGCACTAAATATTATTGAGTAGTCTTATTATACACAAAATGATCCATTTTTATTTTAAAAATATAATTGTAATAGCCTTAGCAATACCCTATAACTTCAAAAAGGAACATGAATTTCAAGTCACAAGTAACATCATGGAAGAAACAAGGTGACATTTCATTTTCTTTTGTGTCACCATTTCATTTGTGTAGAATGACGAAATTGCTTCTATAATGTGTGATTCATGGTGAGTCATTCTTATAAGGAAATAGATTTAAAATGAATTACTGCAGTGAATAAAGCCTAAATTTTACAGAAAATGCATCAGTAAGGCATCTGAGTACACCAAAAATAATTTCAGATAAACGCCATTTCACTGTGGGTAGAGCAACTGTGGTTATGCCTAAATTTGTGTTGTGCCACTAACTATGGTCTCATATTTGGTTGGGTCACATGTCCTGAGACCATGTTTGTTTTTAGAAGTAGCATAGATATTTCAGGATGATGATTAAAATCAAGCGTGGCAAAGGGAAGGGCCCAGTGGTGAACAATGCATCAAATAAGGGAGAACGTATTCTATACAAAATTCCAAATTAAAACAACCTGTTGTCTAGCACTTCCCTCAACACTGGACTTCCCTGTGTAGTCAGATACAAAACTCTTACTAGCTAGCACCTCCCAGTTCAGCGTATGTCCACAGGTTTAATGCCACAATGCATTACGTTTTGCTTTCTTGGAAGAGGAAATCATATCAGTTTTCTCGGCCTGGAATACTCACTTTTTGGTCTGAACTTCTTCATCAGGTTTTTTGCTTTCAATCATGCTGCTTCAAACTCTGTTCAATTATTCAGTCATTTGTTTATTTGGTTATTCAACACATCAACATACAGTACTTTATTTGATGTGCGTGGAAATCCACTTAGCATTGGGTCAGAAGTGTTCATAGGTATTTAACATATGCTGCGGTTCTGCAGTTATTTTTTTAAAGTAACTTTCTTCTGCATTTAAAACTTCCAATGGCAAGGACTATCTTCTTCCATATAGAAACTAGTGAATACACATTTAACTGCTGGGTGAGACACAAGCCAAGAACATTCATTATAACTACTTTTACAGTTTCTTAAAATAAGTGGTAAGCTACTTGAATTATAGTTCAAAGTTATAATTCCTGTGCTACATGCATTGAAACAATAATTTCTAACAAATATATTTGCCATATACCTTTTCTTTTCTTTTCTTTTTTTTAGACAGGGTCTTATTCTGTACTTCAGGCTGACCTTAAACTCACTATGGAGCCCAGGATGGCCTGGAACTCATGGCAATCTGCCTATCTCAGCCTCCTGAGTACTGGCATTACAGGTGTGCACCATCATGCCCATCACCATATATCTTTTTGATTTTTTTTTTTTGAGTATGGTGCTGAGGACTGAAGGGCCTCTCTATGCTAAGCAAACACTCTACCACTAAGCTATACCCCCTGCCACAATTTGATTTTTATTTGTTACTTTTGTACATTTCACTAACCCAAGTTGTTTCCATAAATTTCTTAGCCCACAACACACAGTAATCTCTGCAAATAGTAAGTGAATGAGTTGTGGGAAAAACCAAATGAAAGAGGATAAACAATATCACAGCATTTGTCCCTGGTACTATATCTTCAGAGATTCTTTGCCAAGGTCAGCATAAAATAGGCTATCAATACAAAAATGACACTAAGAATCTACACTTGAAATGTCACCACTATATTGACACTGTGTTGAACTACAAATTTATGAAAATGCAACTCTTGCTGTTAGAAATTTTATGTATATAAAATGAACCTATAAGAAATGAAAGGAAACAGGTATACAGTACACTACTATTGACTTCTTTTGGCTTGGTCCCTTTCTACACCTTATTAAGAAATAGTATCTTTGGGTCTGAACTAAAAAATTCCTGCTGACTATAAATAATCCTAGGAGCTAGTGATTACTGAGATTAACTGTACTATAACTATCAGAAGACTTGGATTCTATAATAAGCTCCATTATCTACTAAGTTTTTGGCTCTGAGGGAAAAAACGGAAATAACAAATATACGTCCAAAAGGAATTGGTTTGATAAACTATTGCACAGTATAACAAACTGTCTAATGGTTAAAAACTAATATGGGTGCTTGGGAATATAGCTCAGTGGTAGAGTGTTAGCTAGCAATTGCAAGGTCCTAGGTTCATTCATTTGATGGTACCTATCAAAAATATGACAAGGAAGGGAGGGAGGGAGGAAGGAAAAGATCAGGTAATTCTATATGTACTGACATGCAATGATAAAATATATTGACAAATGGAAAAAAGCAAAATCTCAGGACAAAGCATACAAAATATTATCCTGGATTCACCAGACGTTGTGTGGATTTACATAGTATACAGATTTACACATGCAATCAGTAAATGCAAGAAAAGTCTGTATGACTCCTTCAAACTGCTCACGGAGATTTCATCAGTTGAAGTCTAAAAAGGGATTTTCATTTTCTGCTGGTCTCTACAGTGCTAACATTTTTCACAAGTATGTATCACTTTTCTAATCAGTGAACTGGTAAGGTTTGGCTTGATTCAGGCCTATGTAGAAAATAAAAGATAAATTCAACTGTGCAAACCCTGTAAGCAAGTCCAGATTTAGAAATGCGAGAGAACGCTACATTTTATTTTTTCCTCTCTCTTCGAAACTGCACTCCTGTCTTGCAAAGAAAGAAACCTAGTGATTTCACATCTTACTTATAGAAGCCGGCAGTTTTGGAAAAGCACACAGTGCTGAAAGTACTAAAAATAACCCCCATACCGCCACAGCACCCAGCTTCCATTTAACTCCTTTTGCTATAAATATCTTCAAAATAACACCCAGACTCTCTGGAGTACTCTTGAAAGCGTGGCTCGAGAGGAAGTCTCACTGCGAAGAAGGTTAGGATATGGCTTTGGCCAAGGAGAGGGCTCCTTCGGAGAAGGAAAAATCAGGTTGTCAGGACATCCTGACAGGTTTTCCCCAGGAAGCTAAACTGGGACATGGCTGTGCTTAGGTTAAAAGTAACGCAGAGATTTCACTTCAGAAGCACATAGCTAGATTTTTGCTTTATGGGTGAAGATTCTTTGTAGGAGGGGAATTTTCTCATGGGAACCTTCCGTTTGTGAGCTAGAAAACCAAAATCCACTTCCTTATGGCCAGGCTGCTGTAGATTAGTGTGCTCTTAATTTGTATACACATTTCTGTTTAGGAAGATGGCAGCTGAAACAAGAAACATCCTCTCACTTCCCCTCATACTTGTGAACATTACACACCAACTGTTTGGCTGTAATTTTTTTGAAAAATTATATTTTCTTTTTTCTGTGGATTTTGGATTCATTTGACAGTGCTTGCCAAAAAATAAGAACCCTCACCCTCAGCAATTGCTATTTTTCTAGCATGTGAAAGAACATATAATGGTTCATTGTTAGAATAACAAAAATTTACCAAATTCTGCCTTAATACTCCTTACTGTGGGAACAACATTTCCTCAGTACACCAGCCCACAATACGAAAATATGCAAGGCTGTTTGGATTGGCCGTATAGTATTCTTCCGTATAAGCAGGGTTGTTTTCGTTTTGTGGTTTTGCTAGAAAGATAAACCTTGTAGTCTTAAGTTGCAAAATGCTTCACACTGGGTATGGACATAAAAAGAAGGAAGAAATCACACAAAGAAACCCAGAGCTATTTTTACCTATAGAGTACATTATAGATCATCTCAGGGCATCAAGGGGATGTAACACATATTCTATTTTTCTGTTCTCGAGCAGTCTTTGTTTGCAGATGTCTCATGTAGTCAGATGACCAGAGAACACAACCAGAACCTGAGCGGCATCTTTTCAGCCTGTGAAATCTCACCTTTCTAAAGATTAAGATTCCTATTTATTCAAGGGACTCATTCATTCAAGAAGCTAAGTTAACCTTCCATCGTCATGCTGAGGTTTGAAATACTACATTTCCTTTGACTTATTCTAATGGTGCTTAAAACCATGGACACCAGAAAATGTATGCTGCCAGCATGGAGGTAATTTATACCCCACACGGCCAACATGATCCAGCGTGCCTACCACAGGCTTTGTAACTTTCACCAACAAGCACATAATGAGAAATCCTTCTAGAACAATGTCCTGTTTTAAATAGTGTCTAAGGGACTGTGGTATTTATATTAATTAAAAGTATCACAAAACTTAAGAAATGCAAATTTTAATTACAGTGAAACAGG